>JAABOM020107521.1:0-24978 GCA_011800125.2 Solanum clarkiae
ACATTCAGTGGAGTAGTTTGTAACTCTCGGTTTACATTTTTAAGTGCAATGAAATATAACCCTATTTTTCCTATTAAAATAATTTATTTAAATAAATTTACTAGTACAGAACTATAAATATAAAATATAAAATCAAGAAAAAAACATAAAAAAATTTGAGGGACATTTTTGTCTTTATATATAAACCCATGGTATCAAATCCACAGAATTAGCTTATACCACCAAATGGGAGGTATTAGTTAATACCATGTATGTGGTATTAGCTAATCTACGAATTAATTAATACATGGGTCTAAATTTCTACCAAATATAATATTACTTAATACTAATAGTTAATCCATGGATTATTTACTTTAATACATCCTACCAAACGGCTCCTTAGAGGAAAAGGTTAAAAATGGTTATGCTAAAAAATATTAAATATACAAATGAATAGTGTTGTCTGATCAATATTATTAAATTGAATACCATAAATATTAAAAATCTTTAATATTGTCATAAGAGTATACATTTTTTTAATTATTCATCCGATGTTCAGAATCCGCATTGAAGTACAACTAATTCATATTCATACTCGACAAACCTCATTCGGAAATAACGCTCTCTACCAAGATTAATTTTTCATACCTGGCCTACACAATTCTAAGTAAATAGAACAATAATGGTTGACCCTAAACATATATTTAATTTAATATAATGTAAAGGGTATATTTTATGAATAATTTGTATAGTTCTATTTGTTTTATTTGGAACTAAAATAATAATATTTTGTTAAAAAAGGTAAATTCGAAAAAACTATATTTTATTAAAATTTTTGAAATACACTTCTTTACATGATTCATTAAAAAAATATTGTCAAATAACATAATTATAAAATCGACAATTTAATTTTTCAGAAATATGAGAATAAAAATATTATTCTTTTAACTTCTTTGAGAGTAATAGTACTTTGAATTAAAAAGTTGTAATTCAAATAATAAAGGAAAAAATCTTGAAATGATTCGCCCCATTGTACTCGTGAAACGATCCCAAAAAGTGCTCGAAAATGTGTCTGAGAAGTGTCTGAATTCGTAATTTCCATCTATCTCAAGATCCATGCGTGATATCGAAAATCCGGTTTCATATTTGTGATCAGGAGGCAAAATTGAGTGAGAAATGAATCTACCCTGATTTTAGAGCGACCGAATCACAATTTCAATTTTCAAAGTAACAAATTCCAGTAAGCAGTGCGCGCCCCTAGCGTGACGCGGTTGGGGCGCACCTCAATGTTAATTTTGCGCAGTTATTTTATCTCCATCCAAGGATTTGGGGTCTTGGACCTAAGTGTTCTCATACATGAAAATACCTATAATTAGCCATATTTCAACAACATATCATACAAGACATTCCCCGATACTCTCCCAAACACTTAGACAAAAATTTCACTCAAAATTCAAGTGTGTAATCTCTTTCCAGATCTTCAGGAATTCACTCAAGCTTCAAGTCTCCATTCTAATCTTCATTAAGGAATTCTCCAAAGTTAAGGTATGTGAGTTTCAACCATTGGGTCCTTCACCCATGGCGCCCAAGCTCCTTTTCTACATAAATTGCATGATTCTAAGTTGATTTACTTATGGGTCTTACTTACTATGAATTTAACCATGAACTACGTTGGGGTTTCACAAAAGTGTGACTATTTAAGCATGTTTTGAGCTATGAATCATTGATCTATCTTTAGATTTGATGAAGGGTCTTGATGTATATCATGAAGGTAACACCAAGTGTTGGTGGGTGGTTTTACATCGAATTTACTTGCATGATTCACTCTTGAATTGCATGATTTTACACAAACATTTCACACCCACCAAGTGTTTGATAAAATCTCCAGTTTATGTACCTTGGGTTGTTGAAGGCATAATACTTGGCATATGAGTTAAATGTCTTTATGATCATGAAAAAATGGTATATGTCTGTTGATTTCATGATATGTATCTATAGTGTTGTGAGTTTACCATAACCAATTGAGGGTTTGATACCTCAATCATCTCGGATGGAGGTGGTAAGCCATCAACCAATTGAGGGATTGATACCTCAATTAACTTCAGGCAGAGGGTGGTCATGTCCGTCAACCAATTGAGGGATTCATACCTCAATCACCTCGGATGGGGATAGTAAGCCATCAACCAATTGAGGGGTTGATACCTCAATCACTTCCAATGAAGGGTGGTCATGTCCATCAACCAATTGAGGGGTTGATTCCTCAATTACTCCTAAAGGGTGGTCTACCTTGGATTTCAAGTTCTAAGTTGCTTGGTCTATGATGATGATCTCTTCCTTTACATGTAATACGTTCTATATAAGCATCTTTTACTTCAGGGGTCATTCATACTTGTCATATTGTTATTATGCTATCCATTGCTTATGATATTGCATTTTGCCTATGTTGTCTATCTCTTGTTGCATTGCATCCTACATACTTAGTACATTCAAACATACTAACGCATACTCTTTGTCTATATGATGTTACTATGTAGGAATCAGAGCTCCTCAAGATCATCCTTATCCTCTACGTGGCTAGCACTATCTCCTCAAAGCAAGTTGGTGAGTCCTCAACTCCGAGAATATACTTCTCTTGATTTATTCTATGTATTGACTCTTCTTATGTTGGATACTTATGGCTATGAGGGTGAGCCTAGAGATTGTCTTGGCCCTCGCTCCTATCTATATACTAGAGGTGTTGTTGGAACCTTTTGACATGTTAATGTTATACAATTGGATTGTTATGTTTCTATGGTATTAAAAATGTCTCTTAGCCCCCACATTTCCCCATTTTTGTCTATTGTGTTGTTGTTTAATTGCTTCTGTTATCAAGGATAGGTAATGATATGTTAATAGGCTTGATTGGGGTCACTTCGGGTTCCCCATTTGTCATGTCACGTCTAGGCCCTAGGCTTGGATCGTGACAAACTTGGTATCAGAGCACTAGGTTGTTAATGGTCCTCGACACCCAACACACCGCATCGATTAGAGTCTTATTCATGGTTATGTTATGCACCACAACTATGAGTAACAGGCTATGAGACGTTTTAGGAAATGTTTCCCTTCTTCATGGTCTATGTTGTGACATAGAGGTTAGGTAAGGTTTCCCTCTAACAAATATTCTTTACTATGCTAGATCATGCCTAAAACAAGAGGAAGAAGAGCCCGCACACATGAGGAACAACCAGCTCATGGAGAGCTCTGGGATGCTCTCACCTTGCTAGCTCAAACCATGGCTAACCAAGTCAACCAAGGGGCCCAAGCCCCTCATGCTCCTACTCCGACATCTAGGGTAAGGGATTTCATGAGAATGAACACACCGAAGTTCAATGGATCTAAAGTAGATGAGGACCCTCAAGAATTTATTGATGAGGTATACAAAGTGTTGGCTATCATGGGTGTGAGGTCAAAAAAGAAGGCGGAGTTGGTTTCTTACCAACTCAAGGGGTGACCCAAATATGGTATACTCAATGGAAGGAGGAGAAGGGGAACAACAATGTGGTTCTATGGGAGGAGTTTAAGGCGGCATTTCTCAACCGCTTATTTCCTCTTGAGCTTAGGGAGGACAAAATGATGGAGTTCATGAATTTGAAGCAAAGGTATATGAGTGTGAGGGAGTATGCCCTCAAGTTCAATCAACTCTCTAAATATGCTCCACAGTTGGTTGCCGACCCGAGGTCTAGAATGAATAAATTTGTGATGGGTGTATCCAATTTGGTGAATAAGGAATGTCATGCCACTATGTTGATTAGTGACATGGATAATTGGTGAATAAGGAATGTCATCCCACCTTATGACCTATGCCGAATAATTGGAGGGGGGGAAGTTGAGGAAGAGGAGAGGTAATGAGGCTAAGAGGGCCCATTTTGATAGTAGGTTCCAAAGTCCCAAAAGTGGCCGGTTTCATCAAGGCCAAGGGTCTTCTCATGCTCCTTATAGGAGGTTTGCCAATGAGTACCCAAGGGCCCAAGGTGATGGTGGTGTGGTGCCTAATGTTGTGTGTCCAAAGTGTGGTAGGGGTCATGGTGGCCCATGCTTGAGGGATACCAATGCTTGTTTTGGTTGTGGTGAAGTGGGCCATAAGGTGATGGATTGTCTATGTAATCGCAATAATGGTAAGGATGTTCGTCCTCAAGGTTGAGGTGCAAATGCGGTTCCTTTGGGAAAAGGAAGTCAACAAGGTGTACCCCAAGGCACAATCAATTTTATGCTCTTCAAGGGAGGCAAGGGGTAGATGAGGTACCCGATGCCATCAACGGTATGTTAAAAGTCTTTAATTTTAATGTGCATGCATTGATAGACCCAGGTGCCACTCTTTCTTTTGTTACCCCTCTTATTGCCAAAAAGTTTCATGTTGAGCTCGAATTGTTGTGTGAGTCTCATGAGGTGTCTACTCCCATTGGTGCATCTATTATTACTAGGAGGTATATAGAAATTGTCCCATTTTCATCATGAATAAAATATTGCCTTGTGATCTTGTCAAGTTGGATATGGTTGATTTTGATATTATTCTTGGGATGAATTCGTTGCATGCTTACTATGCCTCTATAGATTGTAGAACCTGTAGGGTCAAATTTCAATTTCCAAATGAACCTTTCTTTGAGTGAGAGAGTCATAATGTGGTAGTCAAGGGTAGGTTCATCTCTTGCATTAAAGTCCAAAAGTTAATCTCTAAGGGATGTCTTTATCATCTTGTGAAGGTTAGGGATGTGGAGTCCAAAATCCTTCCTATAGAGTCGGTTTCGATGGTAAATGTGTTCCTTGGTGTCTTTCCAAATGACCTTCCCTGTGTTCCTCCCCAAAGGGAAATAGATTTTGGTATACACCTCCTTCTCGATACTCAACCTATTTCTATTTCCCCTTACTGTATGGCCCCGATAGAGTTAAAGGAGTTGAAGGAGAAATTGAGGAATTTGTTGGATAAGGGTTTTATTAGTCCTAGCCAATCACCTTAGGGTGCACCAGTGTTGTTTGTGAAGAAGAAGGGTGGGTCTCATAGAATGTGCATTGACTACCGACAAATTAATAGGGTCACCATAAAGAATATGCATCCCCTAAAAAGGATTGATGACTTGTTTGACCAACTTCAAGGGGCTAGTCACTTCTCTAAAATTGATCTTCACTCCGGGTATCATCAAGTAAAGGTGAGGGAGTGTGACATTCCCAAGACGGCCTTCTAGACTAGTTATGGGCATTATGAGTTTGCGGTTATGTCTTTTCAGTTGACCAATGCACCAATTATCTTCATGGATCTTATGAATAGGGTCTTTAAACCTACCTTGATTTGTTTGTTGTGGTGTTCATCAAAGATATTTTGATCTATTCTCATAGTGAGGAGGAGCATGTGGGTCATTTAAGGATGGTGCTTCAAAATTTGAGGGAAGAGACGTTGTACGCTAAGTATGAGAAGTGTAAATTTTGGTCGAAAGAGGTTGCCTTTCTAGGTCATGTGATGTCGAGGGATAGTATTAAAGTGCATCCTAAGAAGACAGAAGTGATTAGAAATTGGACATAGACCTTTGACCTCATCAGACATTAGAAGCTTCTTGGGCTTAGCGGGTTACTATCGGAGGTTTGTGAATGAGTTCTCTTGTATTGGTTCTCCCATGACTAAGTTGAACCAAAAGAAGGCTAATTTTATGTGGACTGATGAGTGTGAAAAGTGTTTCCAAACCTTAATGGATAAGCTTGTCTCCGCTCCTATCTTGTCTCTACCGGAAGGGTTAGAAGGGTTTGTTGTGTATTGTGATACCTTCCGGATTGGTTTGGGTTGTGTTTTGATGCAAAATGGTAAGGTAATAGCTTATGCTTCTAGACAACTCAAAGTTCATGAAAAGAATTATCCTACCCTTGATCTTGAATTGGCCGCCGTGGTCTCTGCTTTGAAAATTTGGCATCATTTTATGTATGGAGTGCATATTGATGTGTTCACCGATCATAAGAGTCTCCAACATATATTCACTCAAAAGTATCTCAACTTGAGACAAAGAAGGTGGTTACAACTCCTTAAAGGATTATGATATGAGTGTGCATTATCATCCCGGTAAGGCTAATGTTGTGGTCGATGCTTTGAGTAGGGTGTCTATGGGTAGCCTAGCTCATGTTGATGATGGGGGCAAATAGGTAGCTAGAGAGGTTCATCGGTTGGCTAGATTGGAGGTTATGTTGGAAAAGGTTGATAATGGCGGTATTGTAGTTGTTGATGGTTCAAAATCTTCCTTGGTTGATGAGGTAAAAGCAAAGCAAGATCTTGAGCCCTCCTTGTTAGAACTGAAGGCCTTGGCGAGAGAGGGCAAGATGGAGGTTTCTCCCAAGGAGGAGATGGTGCCTTAGATACAGAGATAGGTTATGTGTGCCTTGTATTGATGATGCGAGAAAGAAGATTCTTGATGAGGCTCATAATTCTTCCTATTCTATTCACCTCGGTTCTACCAAGATGCATAGAGATTTGAGGGATATGTTCTGGTGGGGAGGTATGAAGAAAGACATTGCCAAATTTGTATCCGGTTGTTATAGTTTCCAACAAGTCAAAGCCGAACACCAAAGTTCGGGTAGCCTAACCCAAGATATAGTGATTCCTACTTGGAAGCAGGAGGAAATTAACATGGATTTTGTGGTTGATAGCCTAAGACTAGAAAGGGTTTTGATTCTGTTTGAGTTGTGGTTGATAGGATGACAAAGTTGGCTCATTTCCTACCAGTTAAGACTGCTTATGAGGCCGAAAACTATGCTAAATTGTATATTCATGAGTTGATTAGATTGCATGGGGTGCCTTTGTCTATCATATTGGATCGTTGTGCTCTATTCAGTTCTCACATTTGGATGTCCTTCCAAAGAGGTCTTAGTACCAAGGTAAAGCTTAGTACGGTCTTTCACCCTCAAACGGATGGCCAAGCCGAAAGAACTATCCAGACTCTTGAGGATATGCTTAGAGCTTGTATTTTGGAGTTTAAGGGTGGTTGGTATGATCATATTCCATTGATTGAGTTTTCTTATAATAATAGCTATCATTCTAGTATTGGTATGGCTCCTTTTGAGGCCCTCTATGGTAGACGTTGTAGGTTCCTAGTTAGATGGTTTGAGGTAGGGGAAATGGCATTGTTTGGTCTGGATCTGGTCATGGAGGCTATGAAGAATGTTAGGTTGATTAGGGAAAGGTTGAAAACAACCCAAAATCATTAAAAGTCCTGTGCCGATGTGAGAAGACAGGAGCTTGAATTTAAAGTTGGCGATTGGGTCTATTTGATGGTTTCACCCATGAAGGGTGTGGTTCATTTTGGTAAGAAGGGTAAATTGAGCCTAAGAATGTGGGTCTTTATAGAGTGTTAAGGTGGATTGGTAAGCTGGCCTATGAGTTGGAGTTGCCAAGTGAAATGAACTTGGTTCATCCGGTCTTTCATGTATCCAAGTTGAGGAAATGTGTGGGTGACCTGGATGCTATTGTCCCATCAGATGTTGTGGGTGTTGTTGAAGATAACTTGAATTATGAAAAGGTTCTAGTAGAAATCTTGGACAGACAAGTGAAGAGATTGAGGAATAAGGATGTGACTTCCGTTAAGGTCCTTTGGAGGAAACAACAAGTTGAAAGTGCTACATGGGAGGCCAAGGCGGACATGCAAACGCGATATCTTATCTCTTCCATTCTACTCAAGCCTAAAATACTAATTCTGAGTCTCCTATGTGATTTCAAGTCTTATGTTTTAGCCCCTATATCATTTGTATGCATTCATGTTTATGTTGACAAGTTCATGGTGATTTTTATACTTATGTTGAGATTTTAAAGTTGATGTTTAAGTGCATTGTTGCATTCTTGTGTGGGCTAAAATTATCTTGTTTACATCTCTTATATATGTTTCTTTGACATTCGGAGATGAATGTTCCCAAGGGAAAGATATTGAAACGACCCCCAAAAGTACTCAAAATATGCCTCAAAAGTGCCTGAATTCGTAATTTCCATCTATCTTAAATCTATGTGTGATATCGAAAATCCGACTTTATATTCATGATCAGGGGGCAAAATTAAGTGGGAAATGAGTCTCCCTGATTTTAGAGCAACCGAATCCAATTTCAATTTTCAAAGTTGCAAATTCTAGTGAGCAGTGCACGCCCCTAACATGACGCGCTGGGACGCGCCTCAATGTTATTTTTGCCCAGTTATTTTATCTCGGTCCAAGGATTTTGGGTTTTGGAGTTAAGTCTTCTCATACGTGAAAATACCTATACTTGGCCATATTTCAACACCATATCATACAAGACATTCCCCAATACTCTCCCAAACACTTAGATAAATATTTCACTCAAAATTCAAGTGCCTAATCTCTTTCTAGATCTTCAGGGATTCACTCAAGCTTCAAGTCTCCATTCTAATCTTCATTAAGGAATTCTTCAAAGTTAAGGTAGGTGAGTTTCAACCATTAGATCCTTTCACCCATGGCGTCCAAGCTCCCTTTTTATATAAATTGCATGATTCTAAGTTGATTTACTTATGGGCCTTACTTACTTTGAATGTGACTATGAACTATGTTGGGGTTTCACAAAAGTGTGACTGTTTAAACATGTTTTGAGCTATGAATCTTTGATCTATCTTTAAATTTGATGAAGGGTCTTGATGTATATAGCATGAGGGTAACACCAAGTGTTGGTAGGTGGTTTTACATCGAATTTACTTGCATGATTTCACTCTTGAATTGCATGATTTTACACAAGCATTGTACACCCACCAAGTGTCACCCCCTCACAAGGTGGTTAGGCATGTCACCCCCCAACAAGGTGTGGTCAACTTACAATACTATAGATACTTTTCATAAATTCAATACATACATACAATCCCTTAATCATCATAGAATCACTCAACTTGTAAACCATGTCATGGATCATCAATAACTCAAGAAATTCATGTCAAGACATGTTATTAAACATTTGGCGGGTGTGTAATACTAGTTCAAAGTCATGCAATTCAAGAGTGAAATAAAGTGAGAAAACTCAATATAAATCAACCCACCAATGCATGGTAACACCCTCATGTAAGATACTTTGAAACCCCTCATCAAATCTCACGATAAATCATAGTTTCATAGCTCAAAATATGTATAAACAGTCAACCTTTTATAAACTCCAACATAGTTTATCATCAAAATTCATAATAAGAGATATCCATAGATAATCCATCTTGAAAACATGCAATTTACATAAAAAGGAGGGTTGGGCACCATGAGTGAAAGGACCCAATGGTTGAAACCCACATATCTCAAACTTGGGTTTTCTTGATGTAGTCTTGAAGGAGACTTGAAGCTTGAGTAGAGTTCTTAAGATTTGGAATTGAGCTTGGGACACTTGAATTTTGAATGAAATATTTGCTTAAGTGTCAGAGAGGGTTTTGAGAATGTCTTGAGTGGTATAGAGTTGAAAAATGGCTAAGTATAGGTATTTTTACGCACAGGTAGGCATGGGCCCAAGACCCCAAATGCCTTAGGCCGAAATAGGATTTTGGAGGCACAAATAACACTGATCTGTGCCTCTGGCACGTCGTGGCCAGGGCGCGGATCATCACTGGAATTCAATTTTTTTTGAAAAATTATTTTTCACTATGTGTGCTCTAAAATGAGGCTTATACCCATTTCCTACTAAATTTTCCCCTATCACAAATATGAAGTCGAATTTTCGATATCACGCACGGATTTTGAGATATATGAAAATTACGATAATGGACATTTTCGAGGCATATTTTCGAGCTTTTTTTTGGGGCATTTGAATATCTTCACTTGCCTATCCAAAATTCTATCTAAACCTCCTCATAAGTCAAGTTATCTTCTACCACACTCATAACATCCAAAGGTACAATAACATTTAGGTCATCCATACACTTTCTCAACATAGATACATGAAAGACCGGATGAACCACATTCATATCAATGGGCAACTCCAACTCATAGGCCACATTACCAATTCTCTTCACCACTCTATAAGGACCCACAAACCTTGGGCTCAATTTACCCCTCTTGACAAATCGGACTACACTCTTCATGGGTGAGACTTTCAAGTAGATTTGACCGGTAGGAAGTGAGCCAACTTTGTCATTCTATCCACAACCACCCAAATAGAATCAAAATGCTTTCTAGTCTTAGGCAACCCAACCACAAAATCTATGTTGACTTCCTCCCACTTCTAAGCAGGAATCTCTATATCTTGGGCTAGGCCACCCGACCTTTTATGTTTGGCTTTTAGTTGTTGGCAATTATGACATCCAGATATGAACTTGGAAATATCTTTCTTCATGCCACCCCACCAATACACCTCCCTTAAATCCCTAGACATTTTTGTGGAACCGGAGTGACTAGAATAAGATGAATTATGAGACTCATCTAAAATCAACTTCCTCAGGTCATCAACATTAGGCATACACAATCTACCTTGGTACCTAAGAGCACCATCTCCCCCTTAGGAGAAAACCTCCACTTTACCATCCCTCACCAAGGCTTTCGATTCTAGAAAGGTGGGGTTAAGATCTTGTTTTGCCTTCACCTTTTCAATCAAGGAAGATTTAAAACCATCAACAACCACTACACCACCATTGTCAACCTCCTCCAACCTAACTCCCAATCTAGCCAACCAATGAACCTCTCTAGCCACCTCTTTGCCACCATCATCAACATGTGCTAGACTACCCATAGACACCCTACTTAGAGCATTAGCCGTACATTAGCTTTACTGGGGTGATAATGCACACTCATATCATAATCTTTAAGGAGCTCTAACTACCTTCTTTGTCTCAAGTTAAGATCTTTTTGGGTGAACACATATTGGAGACCTTTATGATCGGTAAACACATCCACATGAACCCCATACAAATAATGATGCCAAATTTTAAAAGAAAATACCACGACGGCTAATTCAAGATCTTGGGTGGGATAATTCTTTCCATGCACCTTAAATTGTCTAGAGACATAAGCTATCACCTTACCATTTTGCATCAAAACATAACCCAAACCAATTCTTGAGGCATCACAATACACAACAAACCCTTCCAACACTTCCGATAGAGACAAGATAGGAGCAGAAACAAGCTTATCTTTCAAAGTCTAGGCTGACACTGACTTTGGAAGGCTGGAAACTCTTCTCATGTTCATCGGTCCACAAAAATTTTTCCTTCTTTTGGGTCAACTTAGTCATAGGAGAAGCAATAGAAAAGAACCGATTTACAAACCTCCGACAATAACCTGGTAAACCCAAGAAACTTCTAATATCTAATGGGGTCAAAAGATCTAGGCCAATTTCTAATCACCTCTGTCTTCTTAGGATCCATCTTAATGCCATCACCCGACACCTCATGCCCTAGAAAAGCGACCTCTTTTAACCCAAACTCGCATTTTTCAGATTTAGCATATAACTTCTCCTCCCTCAAGATTTGCAACACCACCCTCAAGTGATTCACATGCTCCTCCTCACTATGGGAATAAATCAAGATATCATCAATGAAAACCACCATAAACAAATAAAGGTAGGGTTTAAAAACCATATTCGTGAGGTCCATGAATATAGCCGGTGCATTAGTCAACCCAAAGGACATAACCACGAACTCAAAGTGCCCATACCTAGTCTGGAAGGCCGTCTTGGGAATGTAACACTCCCTCACTTTCATTTGGTGATACCCAGACCGAAGATCAATCTTAAAGAAGTGACTAGTCCCTTGAAGTTGGTCAAAAAGATCATCAATCCTTGGTAGAGGGTACTTATTCTTTATGGTAACCCTATTAAGTTGCCGTTAATCAATGCACATTCTAAGAGTACCATCTTTCTTCTTCACAAACAAAATTGGTTCACCTCAATGATGATTGACTAGTCCTTATAAAACCCTTTTCCCACGAGTCCCTCAATTGTTCTTTCAACTCCTTCAACTCCACCAGGACCATATGGTAAGAGGGAATAGAAATGGGTTGAGTATCGGGAAGGAGGTCTATACCAAAATCTATTTCCCTTTCGGGAGGAACACCGAAAAGCTCACTGGGAAAGGCATATAGGAACTCATTAACCATCGGAATCGACTCTATAAGAAGGACTTTGGACTCAACATCCTTAACCCTCACAAGATGATAGAGACAACTCTTAGAAACCAACTTTTGGGTTTTAATGCAATAAAATATACCTATCTTAGACCACCACATCACAACTTTCGCAATCAAGGACAGACTCATTAGTGAATTGGAATTTGACCCTATGGGTTCTACAATCAACAGAAGCATAATATGCATGCAACCAATCCATCCCAAGAATGACATCAAAATCCACCATGTCTAATTCAACAAAATCACAAGGCAAAATTTTATGCAAAATGAAAATGAGAAAATTTTTATAGACCTTTCTAGCAATAATAGATGCACTAACGGGAGTAGACACTTCATAAGGCTCATATAATAATTCGGGACTAACATGAAGCTTTTTGGCAACAAAAGAAGCAATAAAAGAAAGAGTGGCACCCGAGTCTATCAAATCATACACATCAAAATTAAGGACCTTTAACATACCGATGATGACATCGGGCACCTCTTCCACCCTTTATCTCCCTTGAAGAGCATAGAACCTATTTTTCCTTGGAGCACCCCTTTGTTGTCCTCCTCTCCCCTTAGGACCCGTATTTGCACCTTGGCTTTGTGGACGACCATATCCACCTTTGTTTAGATTACGAGGACAATCAATCACCTTATAACCCACTTCGCCATAATCGAAGCAAGCATTAGTGTTTCTCAAACATGGGACATTATGGCCTCTACCACACCTTTGGCACATAGGGTTTGGCACCACACCTTCACCACCTTGGACCCTTGGATTGTCATTAGCAAACCTTCTATTAGTAGCATTGGAAGACCCTTGGCCTTGGAACTTGTGGCCTTGAGGAAACCGACCACCCTTGGAATTTTGGAATCCACCTTCAAAAGGGGCCCTCATAGCCTTACTACTCCTTCTCTTCCTAAGCTTTTCCCTTTCCAATCATTCGACATATGTCATGAGGCAGGACAAATCCATATCACCTACAAGCATGGCGGTTCGACACTCCTGATTAACCAAGTCGGACACACCTGACACAAATTTGTTCATCCTAGACCTCAGCTCGACAACCAATTGTGGGGCATACTTGGAGAGTTGGTTGAACTTGAGGGCATACTCCCTCACACTCATGGAACCTTGCTTAGGGCTCATAAATTCCATCACTTTGGCCTCCCTTAGCTCCATAGGAAAGAAACGATTGAGAAATGCCGCCTTGAACTCTTCCTAAAGGATGACATTATTGTTCCCCTTCTCCATCTTCCATTGGGTGAACCAAATTTGAGCCACCCCTTTGAATTGGTAGCCACCAACTCCACCTTTTCCTCCAAATTAACCTCCATAATAGACAACACTTTATACACCTCATCAATGAAATCTTGAGGATCCTTATCCCCTTTAGACTTGGAACTCTGGTGGGTTCATTCTAGTAAAATCCCTCACCCTTAAGGCCAGAGTAGGAGCATAAGGAGCTTGGGCCCCTTGGTTGATTTTGTTGGCCATAGCATGAGCCAATATAGTAATATCATCCCGGAACTCTTCATGAGCCACTCCTCCATCTTGAGGAGCTTGACGAGCGGGAGGAGCCGGTTGTTCCTCGGGTGTACGAGCTCTTCTTCATCTTGGAATCGGCATAATCTATAATAACAAAGAACATTCATTAGGGGAATACCTTACTTTAACTTCTATATCATGACATAGATCATGAAGAAGGGGAACATTCCCTAAAACGCCTCATAGCCTCTTGCTCATAGTTGTGGTGCACTTCACAACAATGAATAAAACTATAATTGACGTGGTATGTTGGATTCTGAGGACCATTAACAATCTAGTACTCTGATACCAAGTTTGTCACGACCCAAGCTCAGGTCCTAGACATGACACGATAAATGGGGAACCCGAAGGAACCCCAAACAAGCCTTCTAGCATATCAATCACACATCCTCGGTCGTGGAAGCAAAAATAACAACAAGAGATATAAATAAGGATAGAAGGACTAAGGGAAGTCTTTGATAACCATAAAACATTCAAGAGTCAAGCTCCAAGCATAATTACATCATTTTTTCCAGCAACACCTCTGGCATAGATTGGGCAGGGGCCAAGACACTTTCCGGGCTCACCCTCATAGTACCAAATGTTCAACATAAAGAGATAACAAAAGTAAGAGAAGCATAGCTACTATCCTCGAACTTAAGGACTCACCAAAGCTTATCTTCAAGATTGCCAAAACTAGCCACGTGGAGGATGACCATGAGGTGCTCCGGTTCATACATGGTAATATCATGTAAGCATTGAGTATGCGTTAGTATGTTTGAATGTACTAAGTATGTAGGAGGTAGCCAACATAGCCAAAATGCATAATCTTAAGCAATATGTTACGACCCAAGCCCAGGGCATAGATGTGACACGACATATGGGGACACATGAAGGGAACCCAAGCAAGCCTCTTAATATATCATTACACGTCCTTGGTCGTGAAAGAAATAAAACATAATAAGAGTATGTAAATATGGATAAACAGGGCTAAGGGACAACTTTCAACTCATAAACAACAAGAGTCAAGAGAGAGTTAGAGCACACAACATAATACATAACATGTCCAACAACACCTCTACTACATAGATAAGAGCGGGGGCCAAGACAAGCAACCGGGATCACCCTCATAGTCAAAGTATACAATAAAGAAAGAGAGTAACAATACATAGCATAAGAACATAGACCAATGTCCCAGGAATAGAGGACTCACCCATAGCTTGAAAGATATCGTACTAGCCACGTGGAGGAGGAGGATGATCAAACAGTGCTCCTATTCCTACATGGTGACATCATGTAGGGATAAAGTATGCGTTAGTAAGTTTGAATGTACTAAGTATCTAGGAGGAAATGCAACCGGAGATAGGCATCATGGTCAAAATACAAAGAGATAAGCAATAGATAACATAATAGCAATATGGAATGTAAGACCAATATTTAAGTAAAACATGCTTACATAGAACATAATACATGTGTAAGAAGAGACCATTATCATATTGGTAGATCGTTGTACCCTTCCACTATTGGTGATTGAGGAACCAACCCAATCAATTGGTTGGTGGATCGTCGCACCCTACCACCCTTGGTGACCGAGGTACAAACCCCCTGATATGGTTATCAAGGTACGAATCCCCCGACATGGTTGGTGGATCATCTCACCCTACCACCCTTGGTGACTGAGGTACAAACCCCTTGACATAGTTATCAAGATACAAACCTGTTGATATGGTTATCAAGGTACAAACCCCTCGACATGGTGACCCAACGCGCAACCCCCAAGTAGGGAATGGGCACATTCCAACACTATTTATAAGAAAATCACATACATATGTTCATTTCATCATCATATAGTTATTCAACTCATAAGACATGCATTGGGCCTTCAATTCCTCAAGAAAATCATAACCGAACATTTTATCTAACACTTGGCGGGTGTGTAGTGCTAGTGTAATACCATGCAATTTAGGGTTGAAATCATGCAAGGAAATCCAATGTAAAACCATCAATCAATACTTCCTAATACCCTCAAGAAATATACATCAAAACCCTTAATCAAATCTCACAATAGATCTTAGATTCATATCTCAAAACATGGTAAAGCAGTCAAAATTTCATGAAGCTTTAACATAGTTCATAGTCAAGTTCATTCTAGAAATTCCATATGTAAAATCAACTTAGAAAAATGTATTTTAGGTAAGAAGGAAGCTTGGGCACCATGGGTTAAAGAACCCAATGGTTGAAACCTACATACCTTGACTTTGGAGAATCCTTGAAGAAGATTGAAAATAGAGACTTGAAGCTTGAATGAGAACCTTAAGACCTGGATGAGTTTTCGGACTTGAATTTGGGAGGTGAAATATTTGCCTAAGTGTTTGAATGATTATTAGGAAATTTCTTGGATGATATGAAGGTAAAGTATGGCTACGTGTAGGTATTTTCACTCATGGGAACACTTAGGCCTTAGAGCCAAAAGCCTTAGACCGAGATAAAAATCACTGGCAACAAAATACATAGTCTCGCGTACGCAAACCTGTCATGGAGGCAAAATTAACACATTTCTATGATAGCTGCTTGTCGCGACACACACACGAATTTTGAGATATATGGAAATTACGATTTCGGACACTTACATTTTCGGGCACTTTTTTTGGGTCATTTCAATATCTTCCCCTTGGGAACTTTCATCCCCGAATTTTAAAGAAACATTTATGAGAGACATAAACATGATAATCTTAGCCCACATAAGGATGCAACAATTCACTTAAATATCATTCCAAAAATCTCATCATAAGTGTAAAATCATCATGAACTTGTCAATTTAAACATAAAAGTATGCAATGAAATGGCAGCTGAACTAAAGACTTGAGATAATATAGAGGACTTAGATTAATAAATTAGGCTTGAGTGGTGTGGAAAAGATTAGGATATCGCTTTTACATGTATGCTTCGGCCTCCCAAGTAGCACTTTCAACTTGTTGATTCCTCCAAAGGACTTAATAGAAGCCATATCCTTGTTCCTCAATCTCTTCACTTGTCTACCCAAAATCTGAACCGAAACCTCTTCATAGGTCAAATTGTCTTCAAAAACACCTACAACATCAAGAGGGACAATAGCATTAGGGTCTCCCACACATTTCCTCAACATGGATATGTGAAAGACCGGATGCACCAAGTCTATCTCACTAGGCAATTCCAACTCATAAGCTACCTTGCCAATTCTCATCATTACCCTATAAAGACCCACATATCTTGGGCTCAACTTCCCCTTCTTGCCAAAATGAACCACCCTTTTCACAGGTGATACCTTTAAATAAACCCAATCACTGACTTGTAATTCAAGATCTCTTCTCCTCACATCGGCATAGGACTTTTGGTGACTTTGGGCCATCTTCAACCTTTCTCTAATCATTATGACCTTCTCAAGAGCCTCCATAACCAGATCTGGTCCTAAAAAAGCCACCTTACCAACCTCAATCCACCCAACCGGTGATCTACAACATCTACCATAGAGAACCTCAAAAGGAGCCATACCGATGCTAGAATGATAGCTATTGCTATAGGCAAACTCAATCAATGGGAGATGATCATCCCAGCTACCCTTAAGCTCTAATGCACAAGCCCTAAGCATATCCTCAAGTATGTGGATAGTTCTTTCGGCTTGACCATTTGTTTGAGGGTGAAAGGCCAAAGTAAGTTTAACTCTTATACCAAGACCCCTTTGGAAGGACCTCCAAAAATTTGAAGTAAATTGAGCACCATGATTCGATACGATGGACAAAGGAACCCCATGCAACCTCACCAAGTCATGAATGTATAACCTAGAATAATCTTCAGCCCAATATATGGTCTTAACCGGTGGGAACTGAGCCGATTTTGCCATCCTATCTACCACAACTCAAATAAAATCAAAATCCTTTCTAGTCTTAGGTAACTCAACCACAAAATCCATATTAATCTCCTCCTACTTCCAAGTAGGAATCTCTATATCTTGGGTTAGGCCACCTGACCTTTGATGTTCGGCTTTGACTTGTTGGTAGCTATGACAATCGGAAACATATTTGGCAATGTGCCTCTTCATACCTCCCCACTAATACACCTATCTTAAATCCTTATACATTTTGGTAGAACCGGGGTGGATAGAATAGGAAGAGTTATGAGTTTCATCAAGAATCCTTTCTACCAAGCCATCAACATAAGGTATACACAACCTACCTTGGTACCTAAGGGCACCATCTCCCCCTTGGAAGAAAAGCTCCACCTTGGCCTCCTCCAACAAGACCTTCAATTCTAACAAGCAGGGATCAAGATCTTGCTTTTCTTTTACCTCATCAACTAAAGAAGACTTAGAACCATCAACACCACCACCACCACCATTATCAACCTCTTCCAACCTAATCCCCAATCTAGCTAACCGATGCACCTCCCTGGCCACCTCTTTATCACCACTATCAACATGTGCTAGGCTACACATAGACACCCTACTCAAAGTATCCGCCACCACATTAACCTTACCAGGATGATAACGCATGCTCATATCATAATCCTTAAGAAGTTCTAGCCACCTTCCGGTAGTGACAATATAGGAGAGGACATAAGCATATATTTCAATGTTTGGAAAATCTTCTCACACTCCTCATTCCACTCAGAATTGGCTTTCTTTTGAGTCAACTTGGTCATGGGAGAAGCAATATAAGATAACCCATTCACAAATCTCCGGTAGTAACCCGCTAATCCCAAGAAGCTCCTAATACCTGACGTGGTCAATGGTCTAGGACAATTTCTAATCAAATCCTTCTTCTTAGGTTCCACCTTAAATACCATCCCCTAACACCACATATTCTAGGAAGGCAACCTCTTTCAACCAAAATTCACACTTTTCATATTTAGTATACAACTTCTCCTCTCTCAATCTTTGCAACACAACCCTATGCTCTTCCTCACCACGAGAATAGATCAAGATATCATCAATGAATACGACAACAAATGAATCAAGGTAGGGTTTGAAGACTCTATTCATAAGATCCATGAAGATAGCCAGTCCATTGGTCAACCCAAAGGACATCACAACAAACTCATAATGCCCATACCTAGTTCGGAAGGCCGTCTTAGGAATATCACACTCCCTCACCTTCACTTGATGATAACCGGACCAAAGATCAATCTTAGAGAAGTGGCTAGCCCCTTGCAATTGGTCAAACAAATCATCAGTTCTTGGAAGAGGATACCTATTCTTTATGGTGACCCTATTGAGTTGCTGGTAGTCAATACACATTCTAAGAGACCCATCCTTCTTCTTCACAAACAACACCATTTCACCCCAAGGTGATTGTCTAGGCCTAATAAAATCCTTCTCCAACAAGTCCCTTAATTGTTCCTTCAACCTCTTTAACTCCGTCGGGGCCATTCGGTAAGGTGGAATAGAAATGGGTTGAGTATCGAGGAGGAGGTATATACCAAAGTCTATTTCCCTTTTAATAGGAACACCGGGAAGGTCATTTGGAAAGACATCAAGAAACTCATTTACAATCGGAACCGACTCTATGGGAAGAACTTTGGACTCCACATCCCTGACCCTTATAAGATGATAAAGACACCCCTATAGATCAACTTACGGGCTCTAATGCAAGAGATGAACCTATACTTGACCACCACATCATTACTCTCCCATTCAAGGATGGGTTCATTTGGGAATTGGAACTTGACCCTACGGGTTCTATAATCAATGGGTTCATTTGGGAATTAGAACTTGACCCTAGGAGTTCTACAATCAATAGAGGCATAATATGCATGCAACCAATCCATCCCAAGAATGACATTAAAATCAACCATATCCAACTCAACAAGGTCACAAGACAATATTTTATGCAAGATGAAAATGGGACAATTTCTATAGCCTTTTCAAGCAACAATAGATGCACCAATTGGAGTAGACACCTCATATGACTCACACAACAGTTCGGGCTCAGCATGGAACCTTTTGGCAACAAATGGGGTAACAAAAGAAAGAGTGGCACCTGGATCAATCAATGCATACATATCAAAATCAAAGATTTTCAACATATCGGTAATAACATCAGGCACCTCATCAACCCCTTGCCTCCTATGCAAAGAATAAAACTGATTGTGCCTTGGGGTACCATTTTTTCAGCCACCTCTACCCAAAGAAACTGCATTGGCACCATGTCCTTGAGGATGAACATCCTTACCCTTGTTGCGATCACGAGGGTAATCAACCTTTTCGCGACCCACTTCCCCACAATCATAACATGCATTAGTGTCTCTCAAGCATGGGCCCCTATGACCCTTACCACATCTTGGACACATATCATTATGAACTGCAATACCAATACCTTGGATCCTTGGGAAGTCATTGGCAAACCCCTATAAGAAGCATGAGAAGACCCTTGGGCTTGGTGGGACTAGCCACCGCTTTGGCTTTGGAACTTTCCCTCAAAACGAGCCCTCTTAGCCTCATGACTCATTCTTTTCCTCAACTTCTACTCCTCCATTTATTCGGCATAGGTCATCAAACGGGACAAGTCCATGTCACTAATCAACATAGCGGACTGGTATTCCTCACTCACCAAGTCGGACACACCCATCACGAACTTATTCATTCTAAACCTTGAGTCGGCAACCAAGTATGGAGCATACTTCGAGAGTTGGTTGAACTTGAGGGAATACTCCCGCACACTCAAAGATCCTTGTTTCAAATGAAATCCACCAATTTAGTTTCCTTAAGCTCAAGAGGGAAGAACCGATTATGAAAGGCCTCCTTGAACTCTTCCCATAGAACCATATTATTGACTCCCTTCTCCTACTTTCATTGATTGTACCATATTTGTGCTACTCCTTTGAGTTGGTAGGCCTCCATCTCTGCCTTATCTTCCGACCTCACACCCATAATAGCCAATACCTTGTAGACCTCATCAATGAACTCTTGAGGGTCCTTATCCACTTTAGACCCATAGAGTTCTGGGGGATTCATCATCATGAAGTCTCTTACCCGAGATGTCGGTGTCGGAGCATGAGGGGCTTGGTCCCTTTGGTTGGCTTTGTTAGCCACAACTTGTGCAAGTAAGGTGAGAGCATCTCGAAGCTCTCCATGAGCAGGTTGCTTCTCTGGTGTGCGGGCTCTTCTTACTCTTGTGTTAGGCATTATCTAGGGGGGAAAAACTTACCTTAACTCTATAGCGTGAATCAGAATATGAAGAAGGGAAACATTTCTTAAAACATCTCATAGCCTTTTGGTCATAGTTATGGTGCACAAAACGACCATGAACAAGGCTCTAATCGACGCGATGTGTTGGACTCTGAGCATCTAACAACCTAGTGCTCTAATTCATGTTTGTCACGACCCAAGCCCAGGGCCTAGACGTGATACGACGCATAGGGAACCCGAAGGGACCCCAAGCAAAGCTCTTAACATATCATTACACATCCTTGGTCGCAAAAGCAATAAAACATAATAAGAGTATGTAAATAGGGATAAACGGGGATAAGGGACAACTTTCATATCATAAACAACAAGAGTTAAGAGAGATTCGAAGCTCATAGCAAAATACATAACATGTGCAATAACACCTCTACTACATAGATAAAAGCGGGTGCCAAGACAAGCAACCAAGCTCACCCTCATAGTCAAAGTATACAATAAAGAAAGAGAGTAGCAGTACATAGCATAAGAACATAAAATAATGTCCCTGGAATGGAGGACTAACCTACTAGCTTGAAAGATATCGTACTAGCCAATGGAGGAGGAGGATGATCAAATGGTGCTCCGGTTCCTACATAGTGACATCATTTTGGCATAGAGATGCGTTAATATGTTTGAATGTACTAAGTATGTAGGATGCAATGTAACAAGAGGTAGGTATCATGGTTAAAAATGCATAGAGATAAGCAATAGATAGCATAATAGTAATATGACATATATGATCAATACTTAAGTAAAACATGCTTACTTAGAGCATAATACATGTGTAAGAAGAGACCATTATCATATCTGTGGATCATCACACCCTACCACCCTTGGTGCTTGAGGTACCAACCCCATCAATTGGTTGGTGGATCATTGAAGCCTACCACCTTGGTGACCAAGTTACAAACCCCCCAACATGGTTATCAAAGTGCAAAACCCCCAACATGGTTATCAAGGTACAAACCCCCTAACATGGTTATCAAGGTACAAGCCCCCCAACATTATTGGTGGATTGTCTCACCCTACCACCCTTGGTGACCATGGTACAAACCCCCTGACATGGTCATCAAGGTACAAACCCCTCAACATAGTTATTAAGGTGCGAGCCCCTCGACATGGTTACCTGGCACGCAACCCCCGAGTAGGGCATGATCACATTCCAACACTATACTTGAGAAATAAATATACATATATTCATTTCATCATCATATAGTCATTCAACTCATAAGACATGCATTGGGCCTTCAATTCCTCAAGAAAATTATAACTGGATATTTTATCAAACACTTAGCGAATGTGTAGTACTAGTATAAAACCATGCAATTTAGGGATGAAATCAAGCAAAGAAATCCAATGTTAAGCCATCAACCAATACTTGGTAACACCCTTAAGAAATATATATCCAAACCCTTCATCAAATCTCACAATAGATCTTAGATTCATAGCTCAAAACATGATAAAACAATTAAAGTTTCATGAAGCTTTAATGTAGTTCATACTAGAAAACCTATATATAAAATCAACTTAGAAACATGTATTTTAGGTAAGAAGGAAGCTTGTGCACCATGGATGAAAGAACCCAATGGTTGAAACCCACATATCTTGACTTTGGAGAATCCTTGAAGAAGATTGGAAATGAAGACTTGAAGCTTGAATGAGAACCTTGATATACAGACGGGTTTTCAAAATTGAATTTAGGAGTGCAATATTTTTCTAAGTGTTTGAATGAGTATTAGGGAATATCTTGGATGATATGAATGTAAAATATGGCTAAGTATAGGTATTTTCACGCATGGGAACACTTAGGACCAAGAGCCAAAAGCCTTGGATCAAGATAAAAATCAATGGCAACAAAATACATAGGCCCGCATCTGGTCCCAAATGCGGGCTTATCCCATAGTCAAAATTAACACATGTCTACAACAGCTGCACGTTGCGGCACTATGGTAGATCAATTCTAGATAAGAAAAATTATAAAATTGAAGTTTTTAATCATTTGCTCTTAAATCGCGGTTAGACCTATTCCCCACTTAATTTGGCCCCCTGATCAATAATATGAAGTCACATTTTCTGTATCACACATGAATTTTGAGATATATGGAAATTACTATTCCGAGCACTTCCGAGGCACATTTTGGGGTGCTTTTTTTTTCTTTTCTGTTTGTTTCACAATGGATAAGTATATTAATATTATGGCATGCATGATTAATGCTTGAAGTAAAACATGCTTGTAAAACATATTGCTTGAGAATGTAGAACATAATACAAATGTAGGAAGGGACCATAATCATAGACTAAGCAAACTATTACTTGGAATCCAAGGCATGTCACCCCTTTGGAAGATGATTGAGGTATCTAACCCTCAACATGGTAGTACGGGCATGTCACCCCCTAACAAGGTGGTCAAGGTACATACCTCTCAACGTGGTAGTACGGGCATGTCATCCCCGACAAGGTGGTTAAGGTACATACCCCTCAATGTGGTAGTACAAGCATGTCACCCTCCGACAAAGTGGTCAAGGCATGTCACCCTCTCACAAGATGGTTGGGCATGTCACCCCCCAACAAGGTGTGGTCAACTTGCAACACTAAAGATATTTTTCATGAATTTAATACATACATACAATCCTTAATCATTATATAGTCACTTAACTCATAAGTGCAATAGACCATAAATAACTCAAGAATCCTTAATAAGACATTTTATCAAACACTTGGTGGGTGTGTAATGCTAGCTCAAAATCATGCAATTCAAGAGTGAAATAATGTGAGCAAACTCAATGTAAATCAACCCACTAACTCATGGTAACACCCTCATGTAAGATACCTTGAAAACCCTCATCAAATCTCACAAATGATCATAGTTTCATAGCTCAAAATATGCATAAATAGTCAACATTTTATAAAACTCCAACATAGTTTATCATCAAAATTTATAATAAGAGATACCTATAAATAATCCAACTTGAAAATATGTAATTTACATAAGAAGAAAGGTTGGGCACCATGGGTGAAAGGACCCAATGGTTGAAACCCACATACCTCAAACTCGGGTTTTCTTGATGTACATAGTCTTGACGGAGACTTGAGGCTTGAGTAGAGATCTTGAGATCTGGAATTGAGCTTGGGACACTTTGAATTTTGGATGAAATATTTGGTCAAGTGTTAAAGAGGGTTTTGAGAATGTCTTGAGTGATATAGAGTTGAAAAATGACTAAGTATAGGTGTGTTTATGCATAGGTGGGCATGGGCCCAGGACCCTAATGCCTTAGGCCGAAATAGCATTTTGGAGGAACAAATAACACTGATCTGCGCCCCTGGCGGGGATCGTCACTGGAATTCAATTTTTTTTAAAAAATTATTTTTCGCTCCGAGTGCTCTAAAAATCGGGGTTATATACATTTCTCTTTAAATTTGCCCTCTGAACACAAATATGAAGTTGAATTTTTGATATCATGCACGAATTTTGAGATAAATAGAAATTACGATTATGGACATTTTCGAGGCACATTTTCGGGCATGTTTTTTGGGCGTTCCAGTAGATGGACCATTTATTGGTCCGTGTGGTGACACTTTTCTTCAAAATCTTTACTTTTCACTGTGTGACGCCTCATGTGCACCGAACAATCCATGTGAAGGGTTCACGGACCGTGAACTAGCTTATCTCGCGGCACTTATGTGAATTCTTCAATTTTTGACGGTGTGAGCTCTTTTTCACGTCACATTGACGAGGAATAATATGACTCGTGTCAAGTCCCATGGTCTGTGAAGGGTACTGTGGGATGTGCATTAGCTTCTTTCGTGCACTCCTTCTTGCTTTTCTCTTATCCATTCATTTGCTGCCAAGTGTGATGCCACAGTGGGCCTCACGGATCGTATGATGGTACACGAGCTGTGTAGGCACCCGTGTGCCCTCACTTTGTTCCATTTTTTGCTCCTCTTGCCCAGGGCCTCATCCATGTGGCCTCTCACGGTCCGTGTGATGTCATACGGGCCGTAGAGGTCTTCTTTCGCCCACACTTAGGATTGTTTTTTAATCCTTTTCCTGTAGTTCACCCATTTCTCCATGCCGCAACTACTTTTCTTGAAAAATAACAGAAACACATATCAAAATAATAACTTTGCTTCGGAATGCGCAAAAATCCTTTGTTTAAAGCATTACAAGTGTCGCATTTCTACGACTCATC
>JAABOM020107532.1:0-24976 GCA_011800125.2 Solanum clarkiae
GCTACAAATGGAAAGAGGAGCAAGCCCAGAGCAGTTCGCAGTCGAAGAACAAGGGTGGAGAAACATTAGTTACTATTCTTGAAGATGTATATTGTTCAACCCATGTTGAGACATGCCTTCACGTCTCAAGAGAAGATATGGAGTGGGTGGTAGATACTGCAGCATCCTACCACGTTACTCCACATAACGAATACTTCACAACGTATAAAGCTGGAGATTTTAAAGCTGTAAAGATAGGGAATTCCAGTTCCTCTGGAATTGTAAGAATTGGTGATTTTCCAGATAAAGACAAGTTTCGGGAGTATAATCACTTTGAAGGATGTCTGCCATGTGCCAGATCTTCAGCTGAATCTTCTTTCAGGTATAGCTCTTGACAAACAGGGCCATGATAGTCATTTCAGTAAAGGCACATGGAAGTTGTCAAGAGGCACTATGACAGTCGCTCGAGGACATATTTTTGGCACTTATACAAGACTCTTGTGAAGATATTCACAGACAACCTCAATGTAGCGGAAAAGAAGGCTTCTTAAAATTTGTGGCACCAGAGACTCAGCCACATGAGTGAGAAAAGATTGTCTAACCTGATGAAGAAGGAGCTTATCAATGTGGACAAGGATGCTGCACTAGATCCTTACAATCATTGTCTATTTGATAAGCAACATAGAGTACTCATTTAGTTCCTCTTCAACGAGAAGATCAGAGTTACTCAGTCTGGTACACTCTGATGTTTGTGGTCCCTTGAAGGTTGAATCACTCGGCAACAACTGATCTTTCTACTGTTCATCGATGATGCTTCTCGAAAGGTGTGGGTGTATTTCTTGCAGACAAAGGACCAGGTGTTTGATTACTTCAAACTGTTCCATATCATGGTAGAACGTGAGACAGGAAAGAAGTTGAAGTGTCGTCGATCCGACAATGGAGGTGAATACTCTTCCACGCAGTTCGATGCCTATTGCAGATCATATGGCATCCGACATGAGAAGACAGTCCTATGCACCCCTCAATATAATGGTGTAGCTGAAAGAATGAACCAAACAATCATGGAACGTGTTCGGAGCATGCTCGGTATGGCTAAGCTGCCAAAGCCATTCTGGGGAGAAGCAGTCAGAGCCTCCTGTTACTTGATCAACCGATCTCCATCAGTACCATTGGATTTTGAAGTTTCGGAGAAACTTTGGTCCGGAAAGGATCCATCATACTCTCACTTGAGAGTGTTTGGGTATTTGGCGTATGCACATATATCCAAGGAGCTCAGGCAGAAGCTAGATGCAAGGACCACTCCATGCAATTTTATTGGCTATAAAGATGAAGAATTTGGATACAGGTTATGAGATCCAAAGGAGAAAAAGTTGATCAGAAGTAGGGATGTGGTTTTCCATAAAAGTATGACAATTGATGATATTGAAAAACCCACAGTGTCTCAGAAGACAAATGTTGCAGATCAGATGCCAGAAGCAGCAACAGAACCATTCATGAGAAATG
The DNA here is from genome assembly GCA_011800125.2 of Solanum clarkiae. Classification (NCBI taxonomy): domain Eukaryota; kingdom Viridiplantae; phylum Streptophyta; class Magnoliopsida; order Solanales; family Solanaceae; genus Solanum; species Solanum clarkiae. The sequence continues at coordinate 1,483 of JAABOM020107532.1, forward strand.
GTGATATTATGCCAGAAGTAGAAGACAATGAGGAAAGTGACGGTGCTAAGCAGGGGGAGCCACAACCTCATCTGGCAGACGTTCCAGGACCATCACAAGACCAAGATGATGGTGGATCTCCTCAATTGTTCCAGAAGTTCGTAGATCTAAACAAGGTCGGATTCCATCGAGAAGATATCCAGAATCCGAGTACTTTCTACTTACTGAAGATGGAGAACCAGAGAGTTTCCATGAAGCAGTATCTCATAAGGATAAAGAAAAGTGGTTTCTCATAATGCAGGATGAAATGGAGTCTCTACAGAAAAATCAGACTTATGAGATTGTAGAACTTCCACGAGGGAAGAAGGCACTGAAAAATAAATGGATGTTCAAGCTAAAAAAGGATGGCAGCAGAAAAGTGGTGAAATACAAAGCACGACTTGTAGTCAAAGGATTCCAACAGAATAAGGGGATCGACTTTGACGAGATATTTTCACCAGTAGTCAAGATGACTTCAACTAGAGTCATACTTGGAGTGGTCGCAAGTATGAACTTGGAGCTTGAACAGATGGATGTAAAGTCAGCTTTTCTTCACAGAGACTTAGAGGAAGAAATCTACGTGGAGCAGCAGGAAGGTTTTGAGGTTTCGGGAGATAACCTCGTATGCAAGCTGAAGAAAAGTTTGTACGGTCTGAAGCAGGCACCCAGGCAGTGGTACAAGAAGTTTGACTCATGCATGGCGAGTCAAGGGTACAAGAAAACTTCAGTAGATGAATGTGTCTACAGATGTTTTCTGACAGAAATTTTGTTGCTCTTCTACTATATGTAGATGATATTCTGATTGTGGGGAAAGACGCAACGAAGATGAACTAGCTGAAGAAGGAACTCTCTAAGTCTTTTGACGTGAAAGACTTAGGACCGGCTCAACAAATACTGGGAATGCATATCATCCGAGACAGGAAGAACCAGAGGTTATGGCTATCTCAGGAAAAGTATATTGAACGGGTGCTTGCACGATTCAACATGAACAATGCCAAACCAGTTAGCATTCCATTAGCCAATCATTTCAAGTTGAGCAAGAGATCGTGTCCCTCATCCAAGGAAGAGATTGGGGAGATGTCGTCTGCACCATATTCTTCATCAGTTAGAAGTCTGATGTATGCGATGGTGTGTATGAGGCCAGATATTGCTCATGTAATGGGAAGGGTGAGTTGTTTTCTCTCCAACCTCAGGAAAGAGCATTGGAGGTAGTAAAGTGGATTCTCAGGTACCTTAAGGATACAATGAAATTATGTATTTGCTACGGGGAGTTGATCCAATCTTGGAGGGCTATACAGATGCAGATATGGCCGGAGACCTTAATAGTAGGAAATCTACTTCAGGATTCATTTACACTTTTGCAGGGGGAGCTGTTTCATGGCAGTCAAGACTACAGAAGTGTGTTGCTTTATCCACAACTGAAGTAGAATACATCGCTGTCGCGAAAGCTGAAAAAGAAGTGTTGTGGTTAAAGCGTTATCTCCAAGAAACCTTCTGTTTGCAACCACCAATTTTTAAATTTGAAGTAAGATCTTTTAGGTTCCCAATTCCCACTTTGGAGCAATAAGGGGGTGGGATCAGAAACCACCTTGCTCAGGACAGACTGCTTTATGTTTATGAATTCCTCATTCCATTCATCTGAAAAAAGAAACCTATTAATCCTGGCTGCAACATCATGTCTTTCCCTTTTTTTCCATGTATAATTTCCTCATAGCAAGTGTTAATCTTGTAATCCCATATCCTCAATGAAATCAGACAGATCAGTCATTACTCTTGTTGTTTGAGAGCAATTCTTCTTTTCTGAGGGGAATTTGACTATGTTAAAGTCCCCGCATACAATCCAAGGACCATCGAACAGCCCTCTAGCTGCGCCTACTTCCCACCATACCTCTTCTCTTTCTTTTATATTATTTGGAGCATAAATACCTGTAAGGAACCAAGAAAAGTCTTGATTCTTCCTAGTGAACTTAAGGTTAAAGAATAGGCCCCCAAACTACTAAGTTCTCCTTTCCGAACCCTCTCGTCCCAAAGCATTAAAATACCTCCCATTGATCCACTAGCTTCCAACTATATGAATCTGACCCATATATTAGCACACAGATCTTTCACCACCTCTGTAATATCTCCTTGAATTTCCATTTCCTGGAAACAATAGATATTAGCTTTTCATTCACTGATTAAATTTCTGATGATACACCTTTTGCTTGCCTGATTGAGGCCTCTCACATTCCATGATACAATGGGTATGTTCATTGATCAAGACTAATGTGATATCCCCCCTTACTTCTAGTGCCATTGCCCTTGAAATTGCTCCCACACTCGAGCCTCTTTAATTCTTTGGATCTCTTTGCCGTTGGAGTCTTTATTCTGTTCTCCGTTTCCCACATATTGTTTTTCCTCATACAATCTATCTTCAAGAAGAGTGTGGCTGCTTCCTCTCTGAACCCCTTGATGTCAATGCCGAATTCTTTAGCAAGTTTGAGAATATTCTGATGCATCCATATTGGGATGTCAAAATCTAGATCTTCGTCTACGACTGGTATATGGTGATTTAAGGGAACTGCATCTTCAATTGCCAAAGTGACCTCTTGCATAACACTCTGATCTTGGGCACTAGTGTTTCCAACTATTCTTTTTCCTTCTTCTTTGCTTGTTAGTAGAGCATCTTCTTAGCCTTTTCTTGTGCATGTTCTGTATTTTCTCCCCCTTCGTAGTGTAGAACTGTGGCAGAGCTTGTTAATATCGTTTCCAGCTCTACTACGATTGGGTCCACTGAGATAGAGGGAGGTTCATTCACTAGCCCAAAAGAAACATATTGGGCCAGTAGATCCACGCCCAAATTTTTTATTACTTCAGGCTCCAAATTGTTTTTAATAGGAGAGTGAGATGGGCCCTCAGTCTCACATGATTCCACATGTGCCAGAACAGCTGGCCAATTCAAAATAGCTGGGTCATAGGACGAGCCCACGTGCCCTGACACCTCCGTATAACCTAAAAAGCTTTTCCCTCGTAGTCCGTTAGTTCTTCCCTCAGACCGTAGGATCTTAGAAGGAGCTCTGCGTCTTTCCTCAGTGACCACCCTCATTGGCATCTCCATCCAGGTCGAAACTTTAAAGGTTATACCATCGTGAGATAATTCGATTGACTTTAGAATTTCATCACCATCACCTCTCACCTTAATCCTCGCCCATTTGAGGTGATTTTGAAGCACCGTCTCTTCTTCGGTTGCAATCCAACCTCCACATAAATTTTTGATTTCACAGAAAATATTTTCTGACCAAAGTTGAAGAGGTAACCCGATGACCCTGATCCAGACCTGTTCCAACCTTTCGTAAGTGGTATTTGACGTCGGCAACCACCACTGCATGTTGAAAGTGTGGGACTTCCAGTACCACTTTCCCCTTACAATATGATCAGCAATTGTTTTGTTTGGAAGCTCAAAGAGGAAGCAATTTTGGCCCATATCATACATATTGATGCCATGCTCGTGTTTCCATATGTTCGCCACCCACCGCCGTATCTCTGACAAAGGAGCATTAGCTACATCCTTCGGAAGACTTCCAATCACACTTCTTGCTAGAGTATCATTTTGAGTTAATGCAATCGCATTTGTGATGACTAGCGTCTTCCCTTCTTGTTGAATCTTAATAACATTTATTTCTCTTGTGGACCACTTGTTGTGTCTAACAACTTCTGAATATGAGAGACCCTCCTCTTTTTCCCTGGGTACCACCTTAACAGCCTTCTGTACCTTAGAATTTATGAATCTCTCAATTTTGGTGGCTATGTCTAACCACCCTGAGTTGGTGGCTATGTCTAATCACCCTGAGTTTAGTGTCCACTCGGGAATAATCCTTCTATTTTCCCTGTTAAGGATGCTGATGTATCGTCCAAATTTGTTGAAATTCCTGGAGCAAAATATCTTCGAGAACTGATCCCGAAACTTCCATTTACAAACTGAGTTTCCTTGCCCTTTTGATGCTTTTTTTAAAGCAATCACTAGCCACTCCATTGTCTTCTGGCTAATGCTCATACGGGTTATCATATTGCGACCTTGTTCGACCCAGTCATATCATATTTTCGCTTTGGAAATTACTCTGGTGATATCATACAATTTGAATCCCACAGAAAAATAGATGGTATCGTCCCCTATGATGTGGCGAGAGGAAAGGAGGCAAAAGAGAAAAAAAAAAGTGGGAAGTTTTGAGATTTCGAAGGGACTTTGAACGAAAAAAGGAACGAATTTCCGATAGTAGACGCCGGAACAGAGACTAGAAAGGTTGTTTCTCTCTCTTAGGAAATAGGAGACAGAAGGATTTTGGTAATGATGCCTGGGAGCATTTTTAACATTGTATTATACTGGAATCCAATTGGTATTTTATTCTAATAAATGGTAAGTCACAGGGTTTCTTCAAATCTATAGGGGAGTGAAGCAACTTTATTCATCATAGCTTCTGAATGCATGTCTAGAGCCTTGAATGGCTTACACAAGGATGAGAAGTTCAGAGGATTTGGAATGCCAAAGTGGAGCCCATACATCAACTACTTAGCATAGGCTGCAAAAGAGTATTCCTTAAAATTGGTTATGGAAACATTGGTTAGATCATATATAACTAAAAGTGGGAAGACCCTAGGTTGAAAGTTGGATTACTTTTTTGTCCCTATGTTACTACGTATTTACCCTTATGCCATTATTTATTAAATATTAATTTTATTTTAATAATTAATTATAATAAGTAGGTTTTTATACGCCAGCTTGCTGCTTTTCCTTCATATAACGTACTACTCTTCTCTTCCTACACGTTTTCTTCATCTTTTGATGATCCACTTAATTCCTTGTTAATAATTAATATCACGTATTTATCCTCCAAATTAATGAGGATGAATAATTGTCTAAGTAACAGCCATCTTACTATCTCATCATATTCTTCAATGAACTTTCTATATAATCTGATGAACAGCGTGGGTTTGTCCCATCAATGTATTACTCCTTCCTGCCTCAACCAAGTACATTGTCGCCAGGTACTTTTGCTTTCTTCCCTTTATGAGTTGCTCTGTTTTCTTTGTCACAAAGTTTGGAACTCTGAGGGTAACGAGTCTGGTTGTTTTTTGTGTGAACAGTCATATGTAGTTGTGTTTACAGAAGTTGTGAATTTTCACATGTTCTGGATAAATCTATATGTATCAGAAGATTAAAGTACCCCTATCAGAATTCAAAGATTGAAGATATAATGTTTTTTCAGTTTTTCTGTCAGTTTCTTAGGGATGAATTTTGCACAGTTAACATTGTTATTCAATGTTGTATCAAAAATTTAACAAATCCTGTTATACTCACTATCTTCATCATCATTCACAGATTAATAGACCCAAAGTTCTTGATGAATTGGTACATGATAACTCTGCTTTTCATAGTCAATACAGATGTTAACAGTTTCAAAAAGGAACGATCAGTGATGGCTTGCACTGTGCTGAGTTAGTCAGTGTTAGGAGGCTATGCAAAATTTATTTTCAATCTCATTAACTAACACTTTTTAATTGCTGGTGTGAAGATGGTGTATTGCGCACACATGTACACAACCTATGTATATGTTATTGTTCTAAGCTGTCTATAAAGACCATATTTTGCTGTAGTCTTTCAAATTGTAGAATGGAAGTGGTAATGGAATGTACATGCTCTGTTCTCCTTGTGTGGTGATTAAGTGCTTGATTGAACTAAGATAAGTTCTATTTTCTTGGTCAGATTTGATTTTCTATTAGTTGTTATACACCAACCAGTAAAAGTAGTGTTTGTTACTAATAGTCGGTGGGATTGATGCTACAAGGCATATAGCCTGATAGTGAAGGGCATAGGAATGTGGGAATCTATGAAGGCTCTACCTACAGGATACGATTATCTAATGGGGCTCGCGATCTTTGCACCCATTGATGTTCTTGCTTGGTTCCCTTTTGTCTCCGATACACTATATGAAAGGTGTAATATCATCCAAGTTATATGCATATCCTAATTTTCATATGACCACACGTTTATGGTTTCTCCTGGTCAGTCATTGTGTTGGTCATGGTCATCTTGAAGTTCTTGGAACCTCTTTTGCATCATGACACTATTCTTTAGAAAAACATTAATTTAAACTCTCTTCGCAGGAATTTCCTTAAGTTAAATGAATATAAAGGGAATTCCTCTAAAAGGGTAGCTCAGAATGAGGAAATTCTGACAGATATTAGAGAACACGAGTCAAAAGATGGAAACTTGCATTTTTCCTCTAAAAGGGTAGCTGAGAACGAGGAAAATCAGGCACAAGTTATTGAACACAATCCAAAAGATGGAACCTTTGATATTTCTTTGGCTTTCCTAGCAGTAGCAGCAGTTTTCAATCACTAGAACCATCAAATAACAAACAAGGATTGGGTATTTCAGGAATGACTCTTGTTGTCGTGCTATTCCCATTCCTTTACCCACAGCCTTACATACTCACTTACCCCAAGCTCAAATGACGATAGTTAGAATTTCGGGGAGGGAAAGTAGTTTAGCTCTTAGTTGTTGACTTAAGGGCAATAAGGATAATGATATTGATAGAATCAGTAGCTCAGATAGCAATTCGTATTTCATACTCGAGTTTTTAAAAAACAGAGTTAAAATCTTTTCATAATCACCATTTTGTTAGAACTTTGAGTTCATGAAAAATCCCCAATTTCACTAATTGAAATGCCTAAATTTGATTCTGTTTACAGATTTTGATTGGCTCACTGGATTCATGTACCATGAAAGAATGATTAGTTTTAGTGGAAGCTAATAGGCAATTCAGCTTGTTTTGTATCAACTGTTCCTACAGTGCACTTGAATTTTTAAGTGAAGTGCCTATACCAGTTCTTGTCGATATCTTTAAGTTCATGAACTGTACCTATGTAAAAATAATTGACGCAAAAACGATCCACAATACCCTTCAATTGGACCATCAATAATCTAACATGCCATGGGACACATGTGCAATGCACGTGCCCAGGACTAGTACGAGAAAGTGAGTGGACAAATTAACAAAAGGAAAAAATGCAGTGCAGTGTATATGCACAAAAATACAGAGGAGAGGTGGTGACATTGGTGTACACCAAGAATTCCAAGAGAAGTGTCCATTTACATACTTAGGGGGGCAATCTACAATAGCAGGAGCAGGAATGCACATTACAAAGAAAGCACTGATAAAGTGAGCAACAAACTTTTTACCCGAAGAAATTTTTAATAATGATGGAAATATGGACATTAATAAACCTGATAATATTTAAAATAATTTTATTTGATTGTTTCACTTCTATTTTTATGTATGAATTCGTATTTTTATAGATCATGTAAAATGAATAAAATCACGACTTTCTTATTATGTATTTATGCAAGATTTTTCATTAAAAACGCATGAGGTCTAAAATAAATATTCACTTAATTACTTTTCTCTTTAAAAGGAATAGATATGCCTCAAATTTTATTTGGATCAATAATCAACTGCAAAGATATTTGTGTAATTGACAGTGGAACAACTCGCGTAGTTCTTAAATATGAGAAATTTTTTTCTACTTTACTTAAAAGAAAGACAAATGTTTCTACAATATCTGGTAGTGCAAAAAATAATTGAAGGCTCCAGAAGAACTACTATATTTCTGCCTAAGGGGACAAAAGTTATTATAGAAAATCTATTGTTCTCTTCTAAATCCCCGAGAAATATACTAAGTTTTAAAGATATCCGCAGAAATGGATATCATGTTGAGACACTAAATAAAATGAATGTCCAATATCTTGGTATAACCAAGAGTGTCTCGGGACAGAAATATTTTTGAAAAAATTTTTGACTTTATCGTCTGGTCTATTGTACAGAAATTTATTCCAGTTAAACACATCCGATTGTAAACCAGACATTTACTGATCCAAAAACTTTTATGCTATGGCATAACTGAGTAGGTCATCCTGGATCAATAATAATGAGACAAATTATTGAAAATGCCACTGATCATGCGCTAAAGAACTTGAAAATTCTTGCGAATGACGAATTTTGATGTGTTGCTTGCTATCAAGGAAAATTAATTGCCAGACCATCGACCTTGAAGGTCAGCATCGAATTCCCGAGATTTTTGGAACGTATACATGGGGACATATGTGGACCTATTCACCCATATAGTGAAGTATTTAGATATTTTATGGTGCTAATAGATACATCATCAAGATGGTCTCATATGTGCCTTTTATCATCCCGCAACCTGGCGTTTGCGCGACTATTGGCACAAATAATAAGATTAAGGCGCAGTTCCCAGATTATCCAATTAAATCTATTCGTCTAGATGATATTGGTGATTTACATCCCAAACTTTTGATGATTACTGCATACCAATTGGGATAAAAATTGAACATCTAGTAGCTCATGTTCATACTCAAAATGGCTTTGTAGAGCCATTTATTAAGCGCCTACAATTGATAGCAAGACCACTGCTTATGACATCTAAACTACCCGCTACTGTATGCGATCATGCTGTCTTGCATGTAGCAGCACTTGTACATGTCAGACCAACCAGTTATAATAAACATTTTCCGTCACAATTAGCATTTGGTCATGAACCAAATATAGCTCATCTACGAATTTTTGGTTGTGCATATACATGCCTGTAGCACCACCGCAATGTACTAAGTTAGGCCCTCAATGGAGGTTAGGTATATACGTTGGGTTTGACTCACCCTCTATAATTCGATACTTTGAACCGTTGATAGGAGATTTATTTACTGCCAGATTTGCAAATTGTCGGTTTGATGAAATAATTTTCCCGCAATTAGGGGGAGAGAAAAAGAAACCCTAAAAAAGAAATTAAAGAAATTGCGTGGAATGTCTCATCACTATCTCATTTTGATCCACGAATATGCATCTGTGAACAGGAGGTCCAGAAGATCATCCACTTGCAAACAATAGTAAATCAAATGTCAGATGCTTTTACTGATCTAAAACAGATAATTAAGCCACATATCGTTGCAGTGAATGTGTCTATCCAGATTGATGTCCCAAAGGGACCATCTGCTAGTATCATAGCTTCTGAATCCCAAATACGCCTGAAGCATGGTAGTACATTGGGTTGAAAGGATAAAATCCTAAAAAAGAAACATAAAGAATAATAAAGATAATACTACAAAAGAACCTCTTGAAGAAGGTCAAGACTTGAGAAATCCTGATATTTTTGAAGAAATCAGTGAACTCGAGACTCAAGTAAATGAAGAATTTTCGATAAGTTCTACTGGTGATAAGATAAATTTAAATCAATCGAAAGTTACAGTGGATAATGTTTTTGCATATAATGTTGCACTAAACATCATGCAAGAGAGTAAGGATATTGAGCCTAAATCCGTCGAAGAATGTCGACATAGAGATGATTGGCCCAAATGGAAAGAATCAGTTCAATCTGAGTTTAATTCACTCTCTAAGCGTGATGTATTTGGACAATCTGAGTTGAATTCACTCTCTAAGAGTGATATATTTGGACATGTAGTCCAAACACCTGATGGTGTATAATCAGTTGGCTATAAATGGATTTTTGTGCGAAAGCGAAATGAGAGAAATGAAATTGTAAGATACAAAGCACGCCTTGTTGCACAAGGCTTCTATCAAAGACTCGGTGTCAACTATGAAGAAACATATTCACCTGTTATGGATGCAGTAACTTTTCGATATCTCATCAGTTTAGCTGTACATGAAAATCTTGAAATACACCTAATGGATGTAGTTACAACTTATCTATATGGTTCGTTTAACAGTGAAATTTACATTAAAATCCCAGAAGGATTTAAATTGTCTAAAACATGTAATAAGTTTCGAGAAATATTCTCAGTCAAATTGCAAATATCTTTATATGGTTTGAAACAATCAGGGCGTATGTGGTACAATCGCCTTAGTGAGTACTTGACAAATAAAGGATATATAAATGATGTCATTTGTACATATGTCTTCATTAAAAATCGGGATCAGATTTTGTAATACTCATTATTTATGTTGATGATATAAATCTCATTGGAACTCTTAAAGAGGTCCAAAAGGTAATTGAATACTTACAGAAAGAATTTGAGATGAAAGATCGAAAAGATAGAACTTTGTCTGGATCTGCAAATTGAACACTTAGTAGTCAAAATTTTTTTCATCAATCTACCTATACTGAGAAAATCTTAAATTGATTCTATATGGACAAACCACATTCGTTAAGTATTCCAATGGTTGTCAGAACGCTTGAAGCGAATAAAGATCCTTTTCGTCCTCAAGAAAAGGATGAAGAACTCCTTGGTACTGAAGTACCATATCTCAGTGCTATTGGAGCACTTATGTATCTTGCTAACTCAACTAGACCTGATATAACATTTTCTATTAATTTGCTAGCAAGGTATAGTTTATCTCTAATATGAAGGCATTGGAATGGTATCAAACATATTTTGCGATATTTGAAAGGTACAGTTGATATGAGTTTATTTTATACTAACAAAGGCTGTACAGACCTTGTTGGTTATGCAGATGTAGGTTATTTATCAGATCCACATAAAGCTCAATCTCAAATAGTCTATCTGTTTACATACGGAGGAACTGCTATATAATGGCGATCTACAAAGCAGTCCATTGTTGATACTTCTTCAAATTATTCTGAAATAATAGCAATTCATGAAACAAGTAGAGAATCTATATGGTTGAGATTGATGATACATTCCATCCAAGAGAACTGTGGACTGAAAAATGATGCCAAAGTACCCACGATCATATTTGAAGACAATGTTGCGTATATAGCTCAGTTGAAAGGTGGCTTCATAAAATGAGACAGAATGAAACACATTTCATCAAAATTATTTTTCACACATGATCTTCGGAAGAAAGGTGAAATTGATGTACAACAGATTTGTTCAAGTGATAATCTTGCAGATTTATTCACTAAGGCATTATCAACGACAACATTCGAGAAGTTAAGATGTAAGATTGAAATGCGCAGTCTCCAAAATATCAAATGAAGCTTTCATCAGGGGGAGAAAATGCATGTTGTACTCTTTTTCCCTTAGCCAAGGCTTTTTTTCCCAGTGGATTTTTCCTGGCAAGGTTTTTAACGAGGCAGCTAATATGCATATTAAGGTCATTTAGAACTTTTTTTTTCTTGTATAATTAAGGGGGAGTATTGGAAACATCATAATTGTGTACAAGTATAGAAGGTGAATTATTATAGTTAAGTGGGCAGTGGGACCCACACAAGAATTATTATTTTATTGCAAATATATATTCCCATTGTTGCTATAAATAGCCCGACAGTTCTATGTAAGAAGGAGCATACACAGAGTAATATATACACGAATCATTCTTCTCTTCTTCTGCCAATTATCTTACTTTATATTCTGCCATAGAATTTATTCTAGTCAATTTTAGATTTATGTTTTATAACAATAGACAATTTTTATTATTTTTTCCTTTTTTAGAGTTTCTCTATAATTTTTTTAAAAAAAATATTCAAGGAAAGTGTGTTGGTTTTTCTTTTTTAACTAATTAATTAAATTAAATAACATCCGAAATTATTTTCACATTCAAGCTTTTTGGATTTAACTCAAATACTAGTTCGCATTTTTTGTGTCCACAAAGCTTTATGAGTTAAATCTACAAATCTTGAATATGAGAAGAATAAAATATATGATGTTATTTAATTAATTGATTATTTAAAAAAGAAAACTGATGCACTTTCCTTGGTTATTTAAAATATATATATACAGAGAGAAATTCTTAAAAGATATTATTTTTTTAAAAAGTTGTCTGTTAATTCTTTAAAAAATTTTTTTTGAAAACTAACGGACAAACGTCGATATTAAAATTAAAAAATAAAAATAAAAATAAAGAACAAATATAAAAATAAAAAAATTATAACAAAGTTAGAGTCAAAGGTTTAAAATGAAACAAAGTTGAGTTGGAGTGCCAAAATGAAATTTAAGGCCAAGTTTAATGTGACGCCCGGAAAAATTACCAAAATGCTCCTTGAATAGAATCGTGCACATAACGTATCTTACCAAGCTTGGATGGAAAATTTGAGACCGTATTCGTGATCAGTACGAAAGGTTGGATAGGAAAGTGGTCTCGATCCGATTTTAGAGCAATCTGATCGAAAAATAATTTTTCAATCCAAAAATCAAAACAGTGAGGGTGCATTTTGGGGCCGCGATGTGGACCTGTCACGGACCCACATTTATATTTTTTTAAATTTTTCGATGGGGATTGGATTTCTAAAATTACACAGGTGCGCGACAAGTCTGCGTCGCAGAGCTGTTATTCCAACCTGTTTCATCGAAATTCAAAATTTTAAATCTTTTGAGGGGCATTATAGACATTTTTCTCCTAAACTCAAAACACGATGAATTTAGGTCGTTTTGATGAGTAAATAAGGTCTAAAGATCCATTTCTAAGTCCTTTACAACACTTGAAAGTTAGGGCTTGAGAGAGAAAAAAGAAGAATGTGAGATTGGAGAATTCAAGGAGAATTCTTGACAGGTGATTTGAAGAGCTTTATCCCAGGTATGTAAGGCTAAACTAAAAGCATGAGATTGTTCTCTCATGTGCCCCATAGATGGTCTTAGAAGAGAGTTGAAGGTTCTTGAGTCTACATGTATGAGTCTTAATTATTTTCTTGAAAAATTATATTTCTTACATGTACTTTCATATGTTGATAATCATCATAAACTTGCTTTCTTGAATAAAATATTTTCATGAGATATTGCATAAACCCTATGTGTTAACTTTTACAAACATGCATGAAAGAAGATAAGGATTGAGTCTATTACCTTGATTGAGAGAGTCGATTGTGATTGTGATTGTGATGTGACAATGATGATGAGTTGATAGAACTTGATAGACCCTCGAGTCTCCATAAATGAACTCTAATGATTTATCTATTGGTTGTTCCCTAATGATTGTTCTAAGCCTTGAGCTATTGATTGAGATGTTGATTGATAAGATGATTAGAGTCTCTATGAGACTAATTGAAAGATTGTGCCTCCATGAGGCCGATTGAGATGATTGGATTGAGATAGTTTGATTTGATAGATTTTTTATGAGCATTGAGTCATAAGAGGAGTATCGAGCACCGAAAGAGAAAGAGTTAAACCAACTTGCACTCATCAAAACTAGTAGCCAAGCGTAGGTGAGGATCAAGATCATCACATCACATTATGTTGAGGTTCCCTCTGATTAGCAGTCCTTGAAATCAATAGAGGACTTATAGACTTATTGTCTCCATTTGGACTTGTCCTTATGGTTTCAATTCGTTCTCTACCTGGCAAGTACAAAACGGCTGTGGCAATATTAGCGTGATTGTTGTACAGTCACTGGCTCATAAGTGATTGTTGTTGGATAAGAGAAACTCGTAGAAAGTTCCCAAACTGAGTAATCCGAGTTGAGATGAGATGAGGTGAGATGAGATGTGATGAGATAAGTTAAGTTGAGTTCCTTTGAGATGAGTCTGATTTGATTGATAAGTTAATTGGTTGATGGGTCACTTGTCTGCTCTTTATTCTTGCTTTAGATAGACATTTGACATGTTGATTGTTATTATGTAGAGTCAGTTGTTATTTCTATATTATTCTACTTGTTTCAGTTTCACTCAACTATTTTATATACCGTACATTCTACGTACTGAATTCACTATGGCGTTGTATCATTTCATGATGTAGATACAAGATTTGGGGATCATCAACAGGCGCATCATTGAGGATTTGAGACGTTCTGCTGATTGATGAGTTTCCCCTACTTCAGAGGATTCATTATATTTATTTCATCTTGCTTTAGAGTTAGACATTTATAAGCTTTATTTTGATTGAGGTAGCCATGGGTCTATCACTGGCATCACCTAACAGTGATAGAGGCTTTATAGAATAGAGTCGAATGTTGATGTTAAGACTTGTTGAGCTAGTTTCTTTCGACTAGCCTTTTTATTTATAATATTATTTTTTAGACTAGATGATGATGCACCCATTTAATTCCTTATGTCTTCCGCTGATTAGTAGAATGTATGAATGAATGAATGTGATGAGGCCAAAACTTCGCTTGGGGACTAGCAATAGTCTCTGAGTACAGGTTACGTCTAGGGTACCCTCTCGGGGCATGACATTTAATGGGCTACATATATGTTTGGCATAAGAAACTAAAAAATATCAAACACATTCACAATAAAATTTTAGGATTCTATTTAAAGAAAGGATTAGTATGTTAGTAGAAACTTTTGTCTATAATTTTTGACAAAAATTTGAGGATTCTATTAAAATAAAAGTTAGTGTGTCATTTGAAATTTTTTGTCTATATTTTTGGACTTCTTTGGACTGATATTTTTTTAATATAAGATAAAGTTATTGATTTAGAAGTGTCTAATAAATTTAGTAATTCAAATGTTTTTAGACAATATTTCCTTAATCTTTTGGCTGTATTTTCTTTAGAACGTTTTATGCCTATTTTTTTGGATTTCTTTAAAATCTTTTTCTCCTATTATTTTAAGTTTTTTGATTATTTTTTTTAACGAATCTATTTTAGTTAAAAAAAAGATTCTCCAGATAGGATCTTAACCATAATACTACAATAAGAAAATCTTTTTCATTAATTTTTGTTATGTTTACTATAATTAATATACAATTTCATTATAATAATATAACAATTGAAGAAAAATAGTGTAAAGATGGTTTTATCTAAAATAGACTTTTAATGAAGGACTAAAATAGTGGTATAGTAATTGAAGGAAAATAATGAAAAAGAATATTGATTGCACAATTTTTTTCCGAGCTAATATTGATTGCTAAAATGTTGGAATTGAAATATATTGAAATAATAAGCATGCCCCCCCACCCCCTAATTGAAATATATATAGATATTCTCATCACAATGTATTTAAGGAGTCTTTTTATATATTTTAATATATGATATTATAAAGATAAAGTAAATAATAATTCGAGGAATAAGGTGAAAAGATGATTTTGACTTAAGAAGAGAGTTTTAATAAAAGGTAAACAGTTTCTTCTGTCACGCCTCAGGAGGGTACCCTAGATATAACTAGCACTCGGAGACTATTTCTAGCCCCCCAATCAAACTACCTGGTCTCATTGTATTCCTTCAATCAACTCATAAGCGGAAGATATAAAGAGAATAATAGCATATCACTGGGCTATTGTCACGACCCAAGCCTAGGGCCTAGATGTGATCGGCGAATGGAAAATCCGAAGGAACCCTAAACAAGCCTCATAGCATATCACTACACATCCTTGGTCATGGTAGCAATTAAAATGATAATGAGAAATAAGCATAAACAAGGGAATCGGGACTAAGGGTAAACTGCCATATCATAACATCAAGAACAAGAGAGTCAAGGCTCATAGCATATATACATAACATGTCCAACAACACCTCTACTACATAGATAAGAGCGGGGACCAAGACAATCAACCAGGCTCACCTTCATAGTCAATACATAACCAAAAGAAAGATAGTATTAATATATAGCAAGAGATCATAAGCAACATCCCCAAAATGAAGGACTCACCAACAAGCTTGTAGGACAATCGAATTAGCCACGTGGAGGAGGAGGATGATCAAGCGGTGCTCTAATTCCTACATGGTGAAATCATGTAGGCATAGAGTATGGATTAGTACTTTTGAATTTACTAAGCATGTAGGATGCAATACAACAAGAGATAGGTATCATAGTCAAAATGCATAGAGACAAACAATAGTTAGCATATTAACAATATGGCATCTAAAATAAATGCTTAAGTCAGACATGCTTACATAGGACATAACATAGGTGTAAGAAGAGACTATTAAACTTTTGGTGGATCGTCACACCCTACTACCCTTGGTGATTGAGGTACAAACCCGTCAATAGGTTTGTGAATTGTCGCACCCTTCTACTCGTGGTGCTGGAGTACAAACATCCCGATAGGTTGATGGGTACAAACCCCCAACAAGGTTGATGGATAGTTGTACCCTACCATCCGTGGTGCTGGAGTACAAACCTCTCGATAGGTTATCAAGGTATGAACCCCTTGATAAGGTTACCCGGCGCACAACCCCTGAGTAGCGCATGGTCACATTCCAACACTATATAGAGAATATCATATACATGCATTCATTTCATCATCATTTCATCATCATATAGTCATTCAACTCATATGACATACATTGGACCTTCAATTCCTCAAGAAACCATAACTGGACATTTTACCAAACACTTAGAGATGTGTGTAGTGCTAGTGTAAAACCATGCAATTCAAGAGTCTTATCATGCTAGAAAATCCAATGTAAAACCATCAATAGATACTTGGTAACACCCTTAAGCAATATACATCAAAACCTTTCATCAAATCTTACAATAGAGCTTAGAGTCTTATCATGCTAGAAAATCCAATATAAAACCATCAATAAATACTTGGTAACACCCTTAAGCAATATACATCAAAACCTTTCATCAAATCTTACAATAGAGCTTGGTTTTGTAGCTCAAAAAATAGCAAAACAGTCATAATTTCATAAACCCCAACATAGTGTGCAGTAATTTTTATAATAAATAAGACCCATGAGTAAATCATCTTTAAATCATGTAAATTTAAGTAAAAGGAAGCTTGGGTATCATAGGTGAAAGGAACCCATGAAAAATCCACATACCTTAGCTTTGGAGATGAACTTGATGAAGATTGGAGATGAAAACTTGAAGCTTAGGTGCAATCCTTAAGAATCCGAAAATGGTTTTGAGACTTGAGTTTAGAAGTAAAATATTTCACTAAGTGTTTGAATGAGTATTGGAGAATGTTTAGAATGATATGAGGGTAAAAATGGCTAAGTATAAGTATTTTCACGTTTGGGAACACTTAGGCCTAACACTTAAAAGTCTTGGACCGAAGTAAAAAATTTGCACTAGTTTTAACATTGGTGCGCGTCGCGAAAAGGACACGTAAACCCCACTGGAAATTGTATTTTTGAAAAATTGAAATTGCTAATCTAACCTATTTTCCACTCAAAATAACCCCTTGAATAAGAATATGAAGTTGAATTTTTGATATCGCGCACGAATTTTGAGATATATGAAAATTACGATTTCGGGCACTTCTAAGGCACATTTTCGAGTACTTTTTGGGGTCATTACAATATCTCTCCCTTGGTAACATTCGTCCCCGAATATCAAAGAGGCGTATATGAGAGGCACAAACATGACAATGTTATCCCACATAGAGATGCAACAATGCACTTAAACATCATTTCAAAAATCTCATCATAAGTGTAAAATCATCATGAACTTGTCAATTTAAACATGAACATATATAATGACATGAGGGCTGAACTTAAAACTTGAGATCATATAAAGGACTTAGATCAATGACTTAGGCTTGAGTGGAGTGGAAAAGGTAAGAATATCAGTTTTTCGTTCCCACTTCGTCCTCCCAAGTAGCACTCTCAACTTGTTGATTCCTCCAAAGGACCTTAACGGAAGCCACCTTTTTGTTTGTTAACCTCTTCACTTGCCTATCCAAAATCTGAACCGGAACCTCTTCATATGTCAAATTATCTTCAACTACACCCACAACATCAAGAGGTACAATAGCATTCGGATCACCTACACATTTCCTCAACATAGACAAATGAAACATCGGATGAACCAAATCCATTTCCCTAGGCAATTCTAACTCATAAGCTACCTTCCCAACCCTTTTCATCACCCTATAGGGACACACATATCTTGGGATCAACTTTCCCTTCTTACCAAAATGGACCACACCCTTCATGGGTGGCACCTTCAAATAGACCCAATCATGAACCTTGAATTCAAGTTCCATTCTCCTCACATCGGCATAAGACTTTTAACGACTTTGGGCCGTCTTCAAACTTTCTCTAATTATCCTCACCTTCTCAAGAGCCTCCATAACCAAATCTGTTCCTAACAACACCACCTCACCAACCTCAAACCACCCCACTGGTGATCTACAATGTCTACCATAGAAAGCCTCAAAAGAAGTCATACCAATGCTAGAATGATAGCTATTGTTATAGGCAAACTCAATCAACAGAAGATGATCGTCCCAACTACCTTTAAGCTCCAATACACATGCTCTAAACTTATACTCAAGGGTTTAGATGGTCCTTTTGGCTTAGCCATCCATTTGACGGTGGAAGGCCGTAGAAAGCTTAACTCAAGTACCAAGACCCCTTTGGAAGGACCTCCAAAATTGTGAGGTAAATTGAGCAACACGATCCGATATGATGGACAAAGGAATCCCATGCAACCTCACCAAGTCATGGATGTATAACCTTGCTTAATCTTCAGCCCCATATATGGTCTTAACCGGTAGGAAATGAGCTGATTTTGTCATCCTATCAACCACAACCCAAATGGAATCAAAACCTTTTCTAGTCTTGGGCAACCCAACCACAAAATCCATATTAATCACCTCTGACTTCCAATTAGGAATCTCTATGTCTTGGGTTAGGCCACCCGCCCTTTGATGCTCGGCTTTGACTTGTTGACAACTATGATAACTGGAAACGAATTTGGCAATGTCCCTTTTCTTGCCTCCCCACCAATACACCTCTCTCAAGTCTCTATATATTCTGGTGGAACCGAGATGGACATAATAGGAAAAGTTATGGGCCTCATCAACGATCTTTTCTATCAATCCATCAACACAAGGTACACACAACCTACCTTGGTACCTAAGGGCACCATCTCCTTTTTGGGAGAAAACCTCCACCTTGCCCTCTTTCACCAAGGCCTTCAATTCTAACAAGGAGGGATCAAGATCTTGCTTTGTCATCACCTCATCAACCAAAGAAGACCTAGAACCATCCATAACAATAACATCATCACTACCAATCACCTCCAACCTAACCCCCAATCTAGCCAACCGATGCACTTCCCAAGCCATCTCCTTATCACCACCATCAACATGAACTAAGCTACCCATGGACATCCTACTCAAGGCATCCACCACCATATTTGCCTCACCGAGATGGGAATGCACACGCATATCATAATCCTTAAGAAGTTCTAGCCACCTTTTTTGTCTCAAGCTGAGATCTTTTTGAGTGAAGACATATTGGAGGCTCTTATGATCCGTGAACACATCAACATGCACTTTATACAAATAATGTCGCCAAGTTTTCAAGACAAATACTATGGCGGTCAATTTAAGATCATGAGTAGGGTAGTTCTTTTCATGCACTTTGAGTTGCCTAGAAGCATAGGATATTACCTTACCATTTTGCATTAGCACACAACCCAAACCAACTATAGAAGCATCACAATACACCATAAATCCATCAAGCCCATCCAATAGTGACAATATAAGAGCGAACACAAAATTTCATTCAAGGTATGGAAGCTCCTCTCACATTCATCAGTCCACACAAACGTATTCTTCTTTTGAGTCAATTTTGTCATAGGGGATGCAATAGAAGAGAACCTATTCACAAACCTCTGAGAATAGCCCGCTAAGCCCAAGAAGTTCTTAATGTCTGACTGGGTCAATGGTCTAGGCTAATTTCTAATCATATCGGTCTTCTTAGGATCCACCTTAATACCATACCAATACCACATATCCTAGGAAGACAACCCCCCTCAATCAAAATTCACATATTTCATATTTAGCATACAATTTCTCCTCCCTTAATCTTTGCAACACAACCCTCAAATGAGCTCTATGCTCTTCCTCACCTTATCATCAATGAATACCATAATAAAAGAATCAAGGTAGGGTTTGAAGACCCTACTCATAAAATCCATGAAGATGGTCAGTGCATTGGTCAACCTGAAAGACATCACAACAAACTCATAATGCCCATATTTAGTCCAAGGCCGTCTTGGGAATATCACACTCCCTCATCTTCATTTGATGATCCCGGACCAAAGATCAATCTTAGAGAAATGGATAGATCCTTGCAATTGGTCAAACAAATCATTAATCCTAGGAAGAGGATACCTATTCTTGATGGTGACTCTATTGAGTTACCTGTAGTCAATACACATCCTAAGGGACCCATCGTTCTTTTTCACAAATAACACCGATGCACCCCAAGGTGATTGGTTAGGCCTAATGGACCCTTCTCCAACAAGTCCCTCAATTGCTCCTTCAACTCCGTCAGGCCATACGTAAGGGGGAATAGAAATAGGTTGAGTATCAGGGATGAGGTTTACGCAAAAATCTATTTCCCTTTTAGAAGAAACACCAGGAAGGTCATTTGGGAAGACATCAAGAAACTCATTTACAATCGGAATCGATTCTATGGGAAAGACTTTAGACTCCACATCCCTAACCCTCAAAAGATGGTAAAGACACCTCTTAGAGATCAATACAAGAGATAATCTATTCTTAACCACCACATCTTGACTCTCCCACTCAAGGAAGGGTTCACTTGGTAATTGGAATTTGTCCTTACGGGTTCTATAATCAATAGAAGCATAGTATGCATGCAACCAATCCATCCCTAGAATAATATCAAAATCAACCATGTCTAACTTAACAAGATCACAAGGCAATATTTTATGCAAGATGCAAATAGGACAACTTCTATAAACTTTTCTAGCAAAAATAGATATACCAATAGGAGTAGACACCTCATATGACTCATGCAACAACTCAGAGTCAACATGGAACATTTTGGCAACAAAGGGGGTAACAAAACAAAGAGTGGCACCCGAATCAATCAATCATACACATCAAAGTCAAAGATTTTCAACATACCAGTATCGACATCGGGGACCTCATCCACCCATTGCCTCCCATGCAAAGCATAAAACCGATTGTGCCTTGGGGAACCATCTTGTCGGCCACCTCTCCCTAAAGGAACCGCATTAGCACCTTGTGGACGAACCTTTTTTTGCCTTGTTTTGATTTTGAGGGAAATCCACCTTTTTGTGACCCACTTCCCCACAACCAAAGCATGCACTAGTATCTCTCAAGCAGTATAACTCTTACCATACCTAGGACATACCTCATTAGGAACCACAACACCAATACCTTAGGTCCTTGGGGAGTTATTGGTAAATCCCCTATTAGAAGCATGAGAGGACCCTTGGCGTTGGTGGATCTGGCTACCCTTTTGGAACTTACTATCGAAATGGGCCCTCTTAGCCTCATGTTCCCTCCTCTTCCTTAATTTCTCCCCTTCCATTTGCTCGACATAGGTCATCAAACGTGACAAGTCCGTGTCACTAATCAACATGGAGGACCGACACTCCTCACTAACTAAGTCAGACACACCCATCATAAATTTGTTCATCCTAGATCTTGAGCTGGCCACCAAATGTGGAGCATATTTTGAAAGTTGGTTGAACTTGAGGGCACACTCCCTCACACTCATGGACTCTTGTCTCAAATTCATAAATTCCACCAACTTAGCTTCCCTAAGTTCAAGGGGGAAGAACTGACTTAGGAAGGCCATCTTGAACTCCTCTTAAAGCACCACATAGTTGACTCCCTTTTCTTCCTTCCATTGGTTGTACCATACTTGAGCTACCCCTTTGAGTTGGTAGGCCGCTAACTCTGCCTTATCCTCCACACCCACGATAGACAAAATCTTGTAAACCTCATCAATGAATTCTTGAGGGTCCTCACTTACTTTTGACCGGTGAAATTCTGAGGGATTCAGTCTTATGAAGTCTCTCACCCGAGAGGCCGGTGTAGGAGCATGAGGGGCTTCGGCCCCTTGTTTTGCTTGATTGGCCACCACTTGTGCAAGCAAGGTGAGAGCATCCCTAAGCTCTCCATTGACCAATTTCTCCTCAGGTGTGTGGGCTCATCTTCCTCTCGTGTTAGGCATGATCTAGCATAGCAAAGAACAAGCTTTAGGGGAGGAAAGCTTACTTTAACTCTATAGCACGACTTAGGACATGAATAAGGGAAACATTTCCTAAAACATCTCATGGCCTCCTACTCATAATTGTGGTGCAAAACACAACCATGAATAGGACTCTAATCAACGTGGTGTGTTAGACTTCGAGGATCTAACAACCTAGTGATCTGATACCATCTTTGTCACGACCCAAGCCTAGGGACTAGACGTGACTGGCAAATGGGGAACCCGAAGAAACCCTAAATAAGCCTCATAGAATATTAGTACATATCCTTGGTCGCGGAAGCAATTAAAATAACAATAAGAAATAAGTATAAACAAGAGAATCGGTACTAAGGGTAAACTCTTATATTATAACATCAAGAACAAGAGAGTCAAGGCTCATAACATATATGCATAACATGTCCAACAACACGTCTACTACATAGATAAGAGCGTGGGCCAACACAAGCAACCGGGCTCACCCTCATAGTCAATACATTACTAAAAGAAAGATAGCCTTAATACATAGCAAGAGATCATAAGCAACGTTCCTCAAAATGGAGGACTCACCAACAAGCTTGTAGGACAAACGAACTAACCACATAGAGGAGGAGGATCAATTGGTTCTCCGGTTTTTACATGGTGAAATCATGCAGGCATAGAGTATGTTTTAGTATGTTTGAATGTACTAAGTATGTAGGATGCAATGCAATAATAGATAGACATCATAGTCCAAAATGCATAGAGATAAACAATACTTAGCATAGTAACAATATGGCATGTACGATAAATGCATAAGTAAAACATGTTTACATAGGACATAACATATTTGTAAGAAGAGACTTTAAACTTTTGGTGGATTGTCACATGCTACCACCCTTGGTGATTGAGGTACAAACCCGTCAATAGGTTGGTGGATCGTCGCACCCTACTACCCGTGGTGCCGGAGTACAAACCCCCGATATGTTGATGGGTACAAACCCCCAACAAGGTTGATAGATAGTTGTACCCTACCACCCATGGTGCTGGAGTACAAACCCCTCGATAGGTTATCAAGGTACGAACCCCTTGACAAGGTTACCCGATGCGCAACCCCCGAGTAGGGCATGGTCACATTCCAATACTATATAGAGAATACCATATACATATATTTATTTCATCATCATTTAATCATCATTAGGGATGGCAAAGGGGCGGGGCGGGTATGGGGCAGGTCTAGAGCTATATGGGGCAGGGCGGGTTTAAAGCTATGCGGGGCGGAGGGGATGAGGGGCGGGTTAAATAGGTATTTTTTAAACTAATATGGGGCGGGATGAGTTGCGGGTTTAAAAAGTCAAATAGGAATTCGAAGAAATAAAATTTTTCTAATTAGTAAAAATTAAAGATATAAATTTTTTATATTAAACATTGACTTTAATTTAATTTTTTTCTAAAATTTAAACTAGAGATGTGTTATCTCGAAAAATGACCGACTCTTTAATAAAATAAAAAAATTGAAAATTAGTTCGAAAATCGAGAATCAATTATTATTCACTTGATTTGAGCAAAATCAACTCTCGAGATTCGAATTGACACAGAGTCGCCACCTAATTTTGCGGATAATTAGGAAACCATTAAAATATTTTTAAAAGACCTAACAGAGA
>JAABOM020107543.1:0-24974 GCA_011800125.2 Solanum clarkiae
GATCATTTCATCATTAAAACATCATACATATCAAATCTCATTCTTTGAACCTTCAATTCCTCATGAAATCATAACCGGACACTTTATCAAACACTTGGCGAGTGTGTAATGGGGGTAAAAGAGCATACAATTTAGAGATGGAGTCAAGTAGAAAAATCAATGTTATAACCTTTAATCAATACCTTGAACACCCCCAAGACATTCACATCAAAACCCTCATCAATTCCAACATTAGATCCAAGATTTGAAGCTCAAAACATGCTAAAACAACCATACTTTCATGAATATAAATCACTGTGCAGTAAATTTCTCAATATACAAGACCCATATGTAAAATCAACTTTAAATCATGTAATATTGATTAAAAGAGGATTTAGGCACCATGGGTGGAAGGACCCAATGGTCTAATACCACATACCTTAGCTTTTGTGAAGTTCTTGAAGAAGCTATTAATGGAGGTTTGAAGCTTGGTTGACGTCCTTGAAGAAGTTCTTGAGTTTGGGACTTGAATTTAGGGTTAGAAATGAGTCTAAGTGTTTGGGGAAATAATGGGGAATGTTTTTGGGTGTTATGAGGGTGAAATAAGAATAAGTATGGATAAAAATACATTTGGGAAATTTGGGCCCAACACTTAGAATATCTTGGACTACACTTAAAAACTGCTAGGTAACCAAAAACACATCTCCGTGTCGCGGAGAGGTCACAGAGATGATTTTCTACTATGGCGCGCTCCAGGAGCGTCGCGGAGGCATCACGGAAAGCCCTCTAGAATTCATCCCTTAAAAATTTATAATTGTTATTCTTTCACTCTTAAATCGAGGTCAGACCATTTTTCACCTAATTTGGACCCCTTATCACTATATAAAGTCAGATTTTTGAAATAATGAATGGATTTTTAGATATAAAGAAATAATAATTTTTGGCATTCGGAGGCACGTTTTTGGTCACTTTTTGGGGTCATTCCAGAATGCCTCAGTAAAATTGCAGCCTATACTGAAGGCTACTCCTCTAATCCTAATGTGGGTTTGTGGAAGAGAAGGAATGTCAGAAGACATGGAAAGGAGGTATCTTTTGAGTCCATAGTATTCTAAAGTCAACAAATGTTATATTATCTAGCTAGATATTCCCTTGGATCCGGATTTCTAGGGACTGGAGGGGCATGCTTGTCCCACTACAGTTATATAAACCTAAATTGTACCATTATTTGATAAAATGAGAATTTCCCAATCAAAAGTGGATAAAATGCAATATTGATGGTTCCTTGTAGAGGCAGCCCAGGATTAAGCTCCTATGCATTTTTCCTAAGGGACTGTAAGGGTGACTTGATCTATGCAAAGGCTATGCAGATTAGGGTTACCACTATTATGGAGGCTTAAAGTCTAGTTGTGCTATGGTGTCTTAGATACGGTAATGATAAGCAACTCAGAAACATTGTCCTAGAGCCTGATTCACTTAACCTACAAAAGATTATAAGAGAGGTGTGGAACATACCATTGCTAATCAGGAAGAAGGTGGAAGAAATTAAAAAGCATATTAAAAGCATACAAGTAGAAATATCACACATTTACAGGGAAGCAAATCAGTTAGCTGATAGTTTAGCTAATCATGCATTAATACAGAGTGGAAGAACTCAGTATGATAAGATACTCCTAACACAATCTAGGAGGATTTTAAACATAGACAAGGCATAGATACAGAACTTACGGATCAGAACAAGGGCTATCAAAACAATCCGGGGGGACTAACATTACATGGAGCAAAAGCTAACTATAGGAGGTAGCACAATGCATATTTACAACAAAAAAGGACAAGCTATATTAGTCATCTGCATCTTCTCCTACTACTATTCTATGTTATCTTACAAAATGAACTCCATAAAAAAGGAGGGGCTGACGATGGATCAGATCTGTAGATTCCTACAATTAAGGTCGACCACACAGATGGCATCCTTTATCACTTTGGTATGGCAGATGGTCAAAGAAATATAGATGTGATATGAACTTCAAAGTAAGAAATGGTAGCTCGAAGGGAAAGATGCTTACCCAAGGAAAAGACTTCAATAGACAGTGTCAGATCCCTCTCCTCCCGTACCTAGAATGGCACTCTACACAAATGAAATGGTTTCAGCAAAGATAGAAGCTGGAAAAGGACACATGCAAAATCGAGTTACCTGGAGACATGCATCAAGAACAGATATGCAAAGAAGCTCGACCACCAGGGAGGTTGATAACCCAGAAGCACATGAAGAAGAAGGCACTATTCGCCAGTGCTACCAGAAACATCGCTAAGGCAAAGAGTATTCGAGAAAGTGTTTTAGGAAAGTGAAGAGGTGCCTTCGGATAGGGCATCTGCCTTTTTATATTGAAGAAATGGGCCAGATTTGGCCATTTCTGGACTTGTTAATGCTTGATTATTGATCAATAAAAGGACTCAATGGCCATATTTAACCCAAAAAAAAAAACTCTTCCGAGATAATAATTTAAAATTATTTTAATAGTTAGCTTCAATTAATTTTGACCATTGTAACTTACAATGCAAGTTCTAAGATAGAATCCATGATTTAGTGAAAGAATATTAAAATTTTCAAATATCAGGCTCTTTTGCTTTATTTTTTACCTCCAGAAAGTTGCATTTTAACTTTTTTAATTCTAAGTGCATGCTAATTGCTCTAACATCTCATGGTAGTTCTACTTTCTTTATGAATAAACAATATACATTCATATAAACTAGTCTAAGTATTGAACCATCACCAAGTATATCCAAGTGTTAAAAATACAACGCAATGTGTGGGCGCAAATATTAATAATATATAACATACAATATCAAAATCAAAATGACAAAATAATTGTTTAGCCTCACTTTCGATAACTAATCCCCTTTTTTTACTTTCATTCAGATTGAAATTTATATTAAAAGGGTCAAAAATACCCCTCAAGTATCGACTATTGATTCACTTAATCACTGCCATTAAAATAAATTTATTTATACCCTCGCCATTAACTCACCATATTTACTCCTCAATTGGATGGAAAACTTCAAATTATTTAAAATTAACATGAGTTCTTTTAATTGACCCATTCCCTTTTTAGACCCATACCCAACCCATCTTCTCATTCTTCCTATTCATCTTGTTCCTCCATTTCTACAGCAAAAACCAAACAAATATTGCTACCACTGCCGGAGCACCAGCGACTATGTCCACTGGCGCCGGTGCCAACTTCTAAATCCACATGAGACATCTACATTTTCTATTTTCAACAACCGCAAAGTCAAGAAAATCAAAACTTTTGAAAAACTTCAACTACCAAGATTCAATTCTCTCCCCATTTCAACAAATCCTACAACCAAGAAAAGCATTAAAAAAATTTTGTTACACTGTTGCATGAGCTAAGGCCCCAATGCCTCATTTGTTGGTCTATTAATATATAAATTTATAGCAACAGTAGGGTGATAGAGAAGAAGATGATGACTCCATGGCTGGTCACCGGTGATGGGTTTTTGTTGGCATTTTGGCAGTGAGGAGAGAAGAATGAGATGGTGGAGATTTAGTGGTGGAAAAGGGTCGTTTAGTAGCTGTCTCTCGTCAAAGATAAAGGGCGAAAGAGAGAGGGTTATCGCGGGTGAGGAGGAG
The DNA here is from genome assembly GCA_011800125.2 of Solanum clarkiae. Lineage (NCBI taxonomy): Eukaryota > Viridiplantae > Streptophyta > Magnoliopsida > Solanales > Solanaceae > Solanum > Solanum clarkiae. The sequence continues at coordinate 3,632 of JAABOM020107543.1, forward strand.
AGAAGAGGTAAGGGGGTTGTTGGGGTTTCCCAGCTACTGGTGGCCGGAGTGAGAGGGAGATTGGGAAAAGAACAGAGGAAGAGAGTAAGACAATGAGTCGCCGATTTGTTGTTGTGTTTCCGGCGAGATTCCACCGGTAGTGATGGTGGAGGCAGCATAAGGTTGAAGAAAGGAGAAAGGATCAAAAATAGAAGAAATAGGGTTAAATTGGGTATTATTTAGGATGGGTCGAGTTTGGATCGGGTTTGGAATTGGGTATTTAAAAAAGGGGTTAAATAAATATAATTTGGGGCAATCCATCCAGCTGAAGGGTAGATCTGGTGAGTTTGTTAATGGCTGGGGTATAAAGAAACTTATTTTAACGGCGGGGATTAAGTGAAACAATAGTCAAGACTTGAGGGGTATTTTTGACCTTTTTTCCTTATATTAATTATTTTAGTACATTTAAGACTTTTTTTTGTAAATTGATAGATTTTTTGACAAAAAAGATATACAGTTGATATTGTAACTCACAAAGTCCTATTTCGTTAAAATATCTGTAAGGACCCACAGGTTAAAAGGTCAAAAGTGTCACTCCCCAAGAGGGTACCTTCAGACAGGCGACACTTGAAGAACCATCGTTGATTCCTCAAGAGAATTACCTGGCCTCAGCATCACATCACACTCGACAGTGGAAGAAATACTCAAGATAAGACAATCAATTAAATAGATAAAACTCTGATAAACTAGTCTCTAATGGTCAAGTTGAAAAGTAAAAATGCTGAACAATCCTTTACTCAAAATCTATGAAGCCTCCACCTCTGTCATCTAGATGGTACCATGAAAGGCCATGGCTACCCAAACTCAAGGAAAAATAAAATACTTGACAGAAGAATAAAAAAGGGTCCTCCGAGAAGCAAGGAGGGCTCACCAACTCTGGAAGTACGGAAACAGAACCTCAACGGTGAACTTATTGAAGTCCTCTATCACCTGTATCTGCATCATTTATGATGCAGGCCAAAATAGGCATTAGTACATGGAATATATTGATATGTAAGAATGGCTAAAGTAAACACATAAGGCTCGACTCGACTCGGAACTCAACTCATGACTCAACTCAGTGATTATGCAAGTTTAAGATTTTGAGATCATGCTTTAAATTAGACTCAATATTTTATGCAACTCAGTATTTAAAATATAATATGCTCTGTCAAGTGTTACTTGAAAGTTTCTATAATTGACATAACTCGCACCACCATGAGTTTGGTGATGCACAATGATGTTGTCGTCATTTTCATGCCTATTTTAAACTTTCCAAGGTAAAGGACGTCAACCTCTCTCTCTCGGATCCAAACAGAATGTCCATCTTTTGGGACATGATCTGCTAGAGTTAACTGCACGCCCTGCTAGAGTTAACTGCACGCCTATCCTACGCTGGCAATGTAGTTCTTGGTGTTATCCTTTCACCCGCTCGGTGCTCAATACTCATTCTAAGTCTAAAACGTGCTCCTGAAAATTGACTTAAGCTCATATCTTTGACTCATCTCAAACAACTCAATTCTCAATAACTTAACATTTTAGAATCATCATTTGTGTTGTGCAATTCAAGACTCTTACTCACATCATGCAGGACACAAAGTCATATGGTCATTTAATCTCATGCCAGTCATGGTCAACTCATAAACATATAAGATGTTCATCTCATGCACATGCAGAAACAAGAATATGTTATACTACTCATGCTCAATATGCTCTGGGTGCACCACTCAGATAATGGACTCACATGCTCAAATCAGACAATATACAGAACATCATCAACAATAAAAATAGGGTTCATGCCATCACGAACAACCTCTACTGCTATCTTAATATCATCATAATAGCAATACACTGCATCAACTCATTCACATAAGACCACGAGAGCTCAAGGTAATGCAAGAAACTTAAAGTTAGAATTTACAGGGTTTATACCACTCATTCTCATGCACGACTCGACTCAAGAATATGAAGGGGCGTATGGACGGACTCAGTACTATTCTTTAGTAAGCATTACATACCTGGAAATTTGAGGACATTCAAGCCTTTATCGATCCTCATGTTTGAACTTGAACCCTTGTTTTTATCCCTTCTTCGGTGCTTTCAAGAATTCCTAAGTTTGTATTAAACGATAATACACTTAGGGTTATAATTTAGGACTTAGATTAAGTCCAAAAAGTTATGGGATTTGATTAGAAGGGATAGGAATAGACAAAAGTATCCTTCTTAAAACTGCCAACAAGAACCACGAGACCCCATCTATGTGTCATGGTTTTTTTTACTGGTCATAAGTGACCTTTCGTAGGTGAGGTGTCCAAAAGTTTGAGTTAGTGGAATTTCACATGGGATCTACGATACATCTTCTACGGGTCGTCTAACAACTCGTAACTCAATACACTAAAAAGTTAATTTTTGAACCAACAAGTTATGAAACCTAATCTACGAGTCGTGGATTAGTATATGTGTCGTATGTTGTCTCATACATGGGCCTCAGACTTAAAAAATTTCACTAAGTCATTTAGGTATCTATGAGGCCTCATCTACGAGCTGTAAATCATCTTACGAGCCATAGGTGTCCCTCGTGGTTTCTTCCAGTGAATTTTTCTCAACCTTTTTTCTTAGTTTCCTCAGGGCACTTACAATCAACTAGGTGAAATGACTTAGAGGGGTGTCACAAAAAGTGCAGAAAAAATAAAATTAAAAAATTGCAGAGGAAATGTACGAGCTCAGTTTAAGGCCTGTGGTTTAATCAACAAGTTGTAGACCGGACTCGTAGGATGGGGACTATAGGGTTGATATTTGGCTAAGTTCCAAAGAGACTTACAAAGATTGTTTACGACCTGTGACATAAACTACAAACCATAGAAAGGTGTTTTAGATTGAAGCCTTGAGGTGATGAGTAAATATGGGTTTCTAAAGTTAAAATCATGAATAACAGGATGGGTCGTACTTGTGTTTATAGTCCGCCATTAGTCTCGTGGTTAGGGACATGAAAGACTGACAATTTGCCAAGTATGAGGGGGATACCACAAGGGATTTTATGACCCATAGATTGGTGTATGAGTCATAGATAGGTCTTGTAGATTAGATGATTAGATACTAGTCGCTAAAGATTGGAAAAGGAGAATTGATGTGTTGTCAAAATACAACACATTTGATACCTAAAACTTAGGATTTTGCGTGTTTTGATACCTAAAACTTAGGATTTTGCGTGTTCTCAGTGTTACTTTTATGGTTTTTATGTGTTTTTGTGATTGTTTTTACATGAAAAGCGGGATGGCATAAGTTTGGGAAAAGTTGCAGGTTTTGCTGATTTTTAAGAATATACAAGATCCTCTACGAGTCGTATCTCAGTTTATGAGTCGTAGAGGTGGCTTCGTGGAGATTTACAGTGTTGAAGCAAAAGCTCAAGTTTAGCCATACGAGACTCAGTTATGAGTCGTAGTTCCATCTACAGGTTGTAAAGGGATGTATCGTAGAGATTTCCAGTGTTGATCAGATTTGGACCAAGTGATGCAAATGTGGAGTACGAGAAGTCGATAGAGTCATAGATTAGACTAGGACTCGTAAAGGTGTTTCGTATTAGTAAAGTCTAAGATGCAGGAGGCTGACCATGAAAGCCCGATTACGGCTCTTGACCCTAGTTACGAGTTATAACTGCGACTCGTATCATGCACCGATCAATTTTTCTAATTAATTTAGGAACTTATTTATAAATGCTATAAATAGAAAATATTAGGTCATTTAAAGCAGTTTTTGAAGTTTTCAGTTTTGACATACAGAGAGCAGCTGAGAATAGAGTAAAGAGCAAGAAATTAGAATATTCTTAGAGTTTTAGTTTTGGAGACTACATTTTGGAGAAAAGATTCAGTTGTGGGTTAAATTCAACTTTCAATCTTGTGATTATCAACACATTGGGTTTTCTTGTTCTTCAATCCTCTTGGGTAAGTGATTAACCATGTCTTCTTTATTCATTGTTTATTTGTTTGGCTTAGATATGAGTAGCTAAACCCACAACTTGGGGTTGTGGGAACCATGAGATTCAAACTTAGAAAACCAGGATTATTTGTAATTCTTAGAATGGGTATTTGCATGTATTAATTATTTTTCTTCATTTTGAATGTTTTATAGTGGTGGCCAACATTAGAACTTGCCTAGTGTTACATTCCCGATCCAGATGGTAATGAATAGGAAAAGAGAGTGATTAACAGGATTTGATCCAGGAAACAACCTCTCTACTTCTATGAGGTAGTGGTAAGGTCTGCGTATATTCTACCCTCCCCAGACCCCACTTGTGGGATTTTACTGGATATATTGTTGTTGTTGTTGTTGTTCTTGTCTAATAAATCGAACTCAACCAAAGGGAGGTTGACTGGGACTATGGATAATGATAGTTGAGCACACTGTGGAGATGGGCCAAGTCCAACAGTGAAATTCGACCTTCACCTTTGACCAAAGGGTTGGAAGAACCTAAATTACCATCCTGCATGCGGTATTATAGTTGAGAATTGTGAAATTCGGGGAAGTTGAGTTAGTGAATCATGAGGAACACAATACCCAAGTTGCTCTCAATTATTACTTGTTTACCAATTTTAATTAGTCTAGTTTAATTTTCTATCGATCATTGTAAACCCCCCCCCCCCATTTTAGGGAATTGAGTTAGTTAATTCTTGAATTGATTATTGATGAACCAAGTTGTAATGTGGGATTCGACCCTAACTTTGGTTAGGTTTATTACTTTAACGATCACTTTTACTTAAAAAGAGGTGTATCTTAAGCGTTATCAAAGAAAAATGGCGCCGTTGTCGGGGAATACGGTGACACTTTGATTTGTATTCACTAGTAGTACAATTCAAGTGTTAGTTTCTTAGTTCTCTTGTATTTTGCTTTTGTTTTTGTTGTTTTAGTTTCTTTGTAGGGTATACTAGGTGTTGTATGCCCAATACAAGGAGCCAAGGCATTTTCTTAGCTCTAAATGATTTAGAGATCTAACGGCTTACAAGGTGAATGGCTCAAGCAAATGCTAATATCGCGGTTAATAAAGCTATGAATCGGAATGATGATGTTGATGATAGGGATGACAATCCACCACCATTGGAGAATAGGCCACAATCTTGGGACTTCAATGAGAGTGTTTATGGATGGAATCAATATAGATTGAATTCCATGGCCATGGATGTAACGGGAGCTATAGTGTTGCCACCATTACCGGCCGACACTAAGTTCACGGTTTCGAGTAGATTGCTCCAAATGCTTCAAAATTATGGTTTGTTTGTGGTCTACCTTCTGAGGATCCTTATAGCCATCTGCATAATATAGCTTTTGGTTCATAACTAACCCAAATTTTAATCCCGAGGTTTTCTTACCTGTGTTCTTTTTCCTCGTGGATATTTAATGTTTGTTGAACTGGCATATCTAGATCATTTTAGATGATATTTGTAGTATATAATGGTTGAACTTATGGAATGTACCTTGTTTTTGATGTTTTATGAAATATTTTGAAATTTGGTACCCACCAAAAATTTTGAGTAGTAGCTATATTGCAACCATGCATTTTTGAATGATTTAGAAATATCTGTTCTGATTAAGTGAGGCCAATTTGATACATGAAACATGATCTATGAGTTTTTTTTGGCTATGTATGCAATGTCATGTGTGTTAGAGCTGATTTTGTTATATTCTTGGATTGTGTGTTGATTCAGAACTTTCCCTGCTACTCTAAGTTGGACTGGAGATTATATGGATTAGGAAGGGATCTTAGGCCCTTGTTCTTTGAATTAGTCCACTTTTGCCTAAAATGACTAACCAAATGAGAAATCCATCCTTTATTCCAAATATTTGAGCCTTACATATACCATTTCTTTCTTAATACCTGATTAGCCTAACCTTTCCTAGTGAAATACCTTGAAATTGGCCCTGGTCTATCCTTCAGCATTATGAACCTTGATTTAGGCAAAAAGTCTAAGTTGAGGGTGGCTACCAAAAGTAGCCCTAGTTTGGGAAATAGATATTGTACACTTTGATATAGGCTAAAAGCCTAAGTTGAGGGTGGCCAGTGTAGGGAGAAAATAGCAAAAATGAGGTGGTGAGTTGGGAATTGAAGAAAGAGAAGAAAATCATGCACCGGGTGAAAGAAAGAGAAAAACATGCCTTAGATTGAGTTGAACAATCAAAATGATGTGTGAAAATACCCAGAAAAGCTTGAATATGAAGAACAAAAGGGAGAATAAGGTGTAAATGATTGAGTTGGTAAGGTGAAAGTGTTGAAAGTGTGGTTCAAGGTTGGCTTTAGTCACTAGTAGTCCAAAATGTCATACAAAGCCCCATGAGCCTACGTTACAAGCTTATAAAGTCCTAAAGTGATCCTAGCTCAATTAGTCAAAAGTCCGAGTCATGAGTATACGGGCAAGCCTACGGTATTGGTCATCATGCATGAATGTCATTTGTGAGAGTGAGTTTGCTTGCACAATCCCATGGATAAATTCTAAAATCTTCATTAAGTGTTTAAGAGGGACTTCTTTCCTGTGAGGGCATTTGCATTGCATTGTCAATATTTTACTTGTACAGTCATGGTGGACTGTTGATATTCCTTTACTTGTCATAGTTGTGTTATCAAATGCATTAATATGCTTTGGTTTGCTAAATAGCTACATGATCTTATTTTGAAAAAGCTGATATGGTTACCTGAGTTGGATTTGAGTATGGTATATGCCATTGGGTGGATTGCTATGTGTTGCTTTATTATCTATATAGATTGAATAGTCGCTTGAGGAGAAGCAACAATGCTAAGTTAAGGGTGTTGATGTGTTGTCAAAATATAACACATTTGATACCTAAAACTTAAGATTTTGTGTGTTCTCAATGCGACTTTTATGGTTTTTAAGTATTTTTGCGATTGTTTTTATAGGAAAAGCAAGTTGGCACAATTTTGAGACAAGTTGCAAGTTTTGCTGATTTATGAGGACATACGAGATGCTCTACGAGTTGTATCTCAGTTTACGAGTCATAGAGGTGGTTTCGTAGAGATTTCCAGTGTTGAAGCAAAAGATGAAGTTCAGCCACACAAGACACAGTTATAAGTCGTAGTTCTATCTATGGCTCGTAAAGGGAAGTTTCATAGAGATTTCCAGTGTTGATTAGATTTGGACCAAGTGATGCAAATGTGGACTACAAGAATTCGATACTAGTCGTAGATCAGACTATGACTTGTGAATATGTTTTATATCAGTGAAGTCCAAGATGTAGGAGACTGACCATGAAAGCCCGATTACAGCTCGTGACCCTAGGTACGAGTCGTAACTGCAACTCGTATCATGCGCCGACTAATTTTTCTAATTAATTTTGGGACTTGTTTGAATGTACTATAAATATTACTAGGATATTTAAAGAAGTTTTTGAAGTTTTCAGTTTTGACACACAAAGAGAAACTGAGAATAGAGTAGAGAGCAAGAAATTAGAATATTCTTAGGGTTTTAGATTTGGAGACTACATTATGGAGAAGAGATTCACTTGTGCATTAAATTCAACTTTCAATCTTGTGATTCTCAATGCACATTAGGTTTTCTTGTTCTTCAATCTTCTTGGGTAAGTGATTAACCATGTCTTCTCTATTCATTGTTTCTTTATTTGCCTAAGATATGAGTAGCTAAACCCGCAACTTGGGGTTGTGGGAACCATGAGAATCTAACTTAAAAAACTCGGATTATTTGCAATTCTTAGAATGGGTATTTGCATGTATTAATTATTTCTCTTTATTTTGAATATTTTCTAGTGGTGGCCAATATTAGAACTTGCCTAGTGTTACCTTCCTGATCCAATTGGTAATGAATAAAAAAAGAGTGTGATTAACAAGATTCGATGATGTGTTCTCATCTAATCAACCGAACTCGACTAAAGGGAGGTTGAGTGAGACTATGGGTAATGGTTAGTTGAGCGCACTATGGAGATGGGCCAAGTCCTATAGTGAAATTTGACCTTCACCTTTGACCAAAGGGCTAAAAGAACCTAAATAAACATCTTACATGTGATATTCTAGTTGAGAATTGTAAAATTCGGGGAAGTTGAGTTAGTGAATCATGGGGAACATAATACCTAAGTTGATCTCCGTTATTGCTCGTCTTCCAATTTTAATTAGTTTAGCTTAATTTCCTATCGATCATTGCAACCCCCCCCCCCAAGGAAATTGAGTTAGTTATCTTGAATTGATTATTGGTGAACCAAGTTGTGAAGTCTCGTATTCCCTATGGGATTCAACCCTAACCTAGATTAGGTTTATTACTTTGATGATTGTTTTTACTTTAAAAAGAGATGTATCTTAACCATGATCAAGAGTAGAACGACTCAAACCACAATTCGTGGTTTGGTACGTCCGTAATCGAGGTCATGGATCTTGATTCGACAGTTTTAGTAAAGGGAATTTTTGTCCCTTTTACATATCCTAGACTTAAAACTACGTTGTTTTGAGGTTCCATAACCCTTGTATCAAATCCTAAACCCTCTCATTCACTTCATTCTATCAAATTTTCTAAGTCCCTCACTGTCACAATCTAACTTCACAGGGCATGATGTCACCTATTATATCCCGCCAACAGGCAAGATAATCCATAACCTGAAACAATTAGCAACGGGTGTGAAGATAGAAAAAACAAGGTAAATTGCTCGACATACATATATAAATCTATAACAATAGCAGCAACACAACCAAGGAATGACCTTCCTAGAACCTGAAAGTCAACTGTACAGAGCTAGTTTAACCCAAAAATTAAAAGGACATATACAAATATGTACCAGATAAAAACTGAATATAGGGCTAGTCTATGGTAGCAAAAGATGGGCCCACTGATACAGAAGGAGATTGGAAGGATCCAAGATCATTTGACGCTTACCACAAGCCTTCTAGAGTAGCAACAACAATAACAAATCAATGGCACTGGCCCGTACTAAGTCATGCGTCATGAAGTAGATGCAGATTGTAGGGTGAGTACCAGAAATAAAGTACTTAGTAGGCATCATAGGCCAATTGAGAAAAGCAATAAATATAGCAGGAATTAAATCAGAATATAATGCTATAACAGTTATCTACCAAAACCAAACAATGTATATTCGTAGATTCAACGTAACTCAAACCTACTAGAACCAGGTAGTGTTTATCTGTATCAACAGATGTAACTAAAATTTGGATGACAGTAGAATGATGTACGTAAGTGGAAGGCCTTATCGACTAAGCTTGTATGCCAACCGAACAATTCTAACAATGTTGCATAACTAGGAGATGCCCAACTAAATGATGCATAGGTGATATCCATACCGGTGTAATAACCTAATTCGATTTAGAACCTCAGACCACATCGATACTCCAAACTTAAACACATAGGGCCCTCAATTCTGAACACATAGGGACTTCAACCCTGATCATATAGGGACTTCAGCCTTGAATAGCTACTTCAACCTTGATCACATAGCGACTTCAACCCTCCACATAGGGACTTCAAACTCTAATCACATAGCATGTAAATAGCTCTAAACAATGTATTTCTGAGGCATCATTAGCCTAAGCTAGGCTAAGGCCCAAAAACCACCTAATAACTAGAATCATAGGAAAATAATAATATACAACTCATAACTAGTCTCAATGGGTTAAACTTGACAAATACAACCTCAACAAGCCAAGATCCAGTAATTACAGTATTTAACTAGTTACCACAACAATATAACACTTAATCAATCAATTATATCAATTATGGCACTTAACATATCACCACTAACAAATATGGTCTCTAAACACAATTATAGTAGATAATGAATACAGCAGTCACAAGCTTGCCTAGCATATCAATTATAGTTCTGTCAATTCTAACTAATCAGAAGTACAACAACTAGATCAGTACATTAGTCCCTAAGGGATCCTTAACAGGTAAAATAACTACTACATCCGCCTAGACTACCAAAAATACAACAGAGGATTAATAGGCTAGTTACATGTACCCTCAATGCGCCACAAATATCCAGGCCATCCAAAATAAAACTTACATATTCCAACTCAGTCTAACAATAAAGGAAAACCTAGTCTACCTAGCTACCGATCACCCACGCTCTTGTCCAATTCATATGGGTTGTACTCCTCTTAGCTATTCCAAATGTTATCAGACTGTTAAAAATAGAATCACAGTGTCAATACAGTCATTTTGACATTATGGTCATAGAAAACGGGCTTACGTCAGTTTTTCGGTCAAAAAATGGGGCCACCGCGAAATTTCAAAATAAAATCTATTAATATTCTAAGTACTTCCCTAAGCATGTACCTGAAACTAGGGTTCAATCCGAGGTCTAAAATGATACTTCCTCTGTCTCATTTTATGTGACATACTTTTCTTTTTGGTCCGTCCAAAAAAGAATGTCATCTTACTCTTATTTAAAATAATTTAACTTTGAAATTTTCTTTTTATCCTTAATAATATGATTCTCAGCTACACAAATATTTAAGAATAAATTTAGACCACAAGTTTTAAAAGTCTTCCTTTTTTTTCTTAAACGTCATTTCAAGTCAAAGAGTGTCATATAAAATGAGACGGAGGGAGTATAAAACAACCCAAAAACAAAAAAAAATATTTATTTTCGATAAAAACTATACATGGAAACCAATTTGACCTTAATTTTCTCTCAAACCGAGCAATTTCAAAAAAATTCGTCAATACCACTACATACGCCTCACAAGTCTTCAATTTATACTAGAATCGATTCAAAATGATTGAGTTATCACATTTTGAATTTTTCAGGAAAATACAAACAAAACTGCAACAAAAAATCACATTTTTCCACCGAATGAAGCTCTACCAATTAATTCAGACATTACCACAGTGTGTGTCTCGCAAAAGTAAACAGAATAGACCCAAATTTCACCAAAATCTGACTCAAAATGAATAAGAAATCGCATATTGAAGTTTCTAAAAATATATTCAATACCCAACCGTAAAAATAATAAATTTTACCTCAAATGACGTGCCAAAAGAAATTTTTGACACTTCTAGGATGTTTCTCTCAAAAAAATACTTAAGTTACCACTTTGAATCACTTAAAACAAATCAAAATCGAGAGAATTATGGCCAATTTACTCTTGTACGTTTTCCTTCGCGAAATTGAGCAAATTTCTGGATAAATATTCTTCCTATGCCGCCTTCCACGTGTGGGCCTGGGGTTCACTATGTCAGTGCACCGCTTTTAATTTTCAGCTACTGCTCAAACTTAATTTTGATGCTTCGGCCTCATCTGGAGTCAAAAAATTATAATTTATATATAAAATCTAATCGAAAATGGACTTTCGGACTCAACAGTGTTGTCGAAATTCTCATCGGAGGTCGTTTTATTCCAATGTGGGTCCCACTTCCAAATACCAAAATCTATCGATAGGTCAAAATGCACCTAGAAGCTTCGGAAATCTAACGAAAGGTTGTCCTAGATTAAATTTGATGTTTCGATGCTAACTGCACTGTCAGAATTTCCATCTGGGCACATCTACCAAAGGTGTTGACTAAAGTCAACTATTGACCTATTCCGAAGGCTAAATTTGCAAATCTCGATAAAACTAACATCGAACATGCTCCCAGCCTAATTTGGTCATTCTGAAGCTGATGGAACTATCAGAATTACGCATAGAGGCCAACTTTACTGCTAACTCATTTTCAACTTTAAATAAAAAATTGCAAAATAAAATCCAAAGGAACGGCGTGAGCTATCAGTATCAGCAAGTCATAAATGACCTGGGATCGCTGTAGGAGTTCTCTAATCAAGGAAAACAAACAGAAACACAGAAATGACCTAGAGGATTAATGCACTTACTTCTTCAAGACACAAGTAACGCAAGCTAGGGTTTTCAAGGCCTTTTCTTCAAACATGAAGTTCCTTTTTTAGGCTCCTAATCAAGGTATATAAATTTGATTTATGGGTACCTTCCACCTACAAAGTCCCTTAATCAACCTTTTACCTTTTCTTTAAGTTCTTGAATTATTGAGTTGCATGTCTATTACTTAAATGATGTTTTTATGATGGATCTATGTACTTTATCTCCAATGATGTAATGAAATGCTTTAGTATGTATTTTCATGAATATTAAGTTGATGATTATGACTCCAATATCTAGGATTTCATTGATGATGTGGATTGCTTAATACTTGTTTTAAAGTTGCATATTTTCCATGTTCATACACTACTCCATTGATTCATGTATTTTCACGCTAATGTATAAAACCACTAAGTTCAAAGATGCTATTTGCATAAGATGATGATGATGATAAAGGCATTAAGAAAGGTTCAAAGTCAATGATCTTGTCTAAATATAAGCATGTTGATGTTGCCTTTAAAAGGATGTTTATGATAGATCCCAATGTAAAATGTCAATTCTCACTTGGTGATTTCCAATGTTTAGAACTACTCTTACACTATATGACGATTATATGCTTTGAAGTATTTCGTGGACTTAGCACCGAATGAGGCAATGAGGTAAGAATCGGTGAGAGAATTCTATTAGCAACCCTTTCCCCCATTAACTATGTGCCACCATAGGAGTTCTTGTAGGCTAGGCTAGTGGATTCACATAGGCATTGATATTTAAAAAAAATGCATGCTAAGTGACGGAGTTCCACCCGGCAAGTGATCTCCCTGTGCCAACATAGGGGGTTATGTTGGATTCCTTGAAGATCAATGAGTCATAATTCCATAGCTTCTAGAACTTGACCAACTTGTAAACACCAAAAAATCAATCTGAAATCGGAAAACTAAAATTCAAAACAGATAGTATATCCAAGAATCCTTATATGAAGCCATTAAAGTGTTAGATCAAAATTATATGCCCCCAAGGAAACTCAAAACAGAAGTTGAAGTTCAAGGATTGACTATGGTGGACTATTTCAATTGACTTCGCGAGTAGTCTGATTTTGAATTAGCATATTGCTCCATATTGTTAGGATAGAAGCTGATACATCTATCAAAAGACAAGCCTGAGTGTAATTTCCAGCAAAATAAACCACTTGTCCATTTGAGTTCAAAGTAAAAAAGTAGTCCCATATTACTAAATCATATTCAATAATAAGGGAATTTATAAGGACAATTACGATTATGAATTAAATGATGTCTCGTGAATTGTTGCCATTTAATTTTGAAATTCTACCATGTAATAGTTGCTGTGACAATTCTTCGATTTCTCCTATTTCTCCTTGATCTTTATTTTTTAATTAGTATTTGCTACCCCGTCAACATATATGAATAGGAGACAATTTGGACCAAAACAATATCAAAATACTAAATGGAAAATTATCAGAAATAATGAAACTACAATGACGAAATAAGATCTTATTAAAAAGCTGGAAGAGAGTGACAATATCGTCTAAAATAGCTGCCAAACTTAAATCATGATATAGCGAGAGCAGCAAAAACCAACAACCCCATCGAGCTTTTCAGAAATGAAAACATTAACAAAAATATGCCACCACTCACACCAACTCTTCCAGTCACCATCTTAAGCTTCAGCAAATCTGGCATTGAAAAACAAATTGTCTGTTAGAAGGTGGACCACGTAATATCTATGCAGAATTGGACATGTGTCTTTCAATAAGAACATATACAGAAAAGTTTTCATTTAATGATATTATGCCTACCCCAATTCAGAGAGCGTCAAGTGAGCCTTAGCATAGTCAGCAAAGAAGGCATCTTCATCCTGACAAAGCAAAAAGTTGCTCCTGTCAGTCAACACAGCCAGGATTTTAGAACTTACATGAACAGTATATATATATATATACTAACCGCAGCATATTTCTCAACAAGGGGGCGGAAAGCAGGATCAGAGAGGAGAGCCTTGTCTGATGGCAACTGTAAGAGCCCTTCTTTTTCCCCACTCAAAAGCTCCCTGACAATAATAATGTCGAATAAACAAAAAATGAATAGATGAGAAACTGCAAAAAGGCAGGTTTATTTAGTATTCTTACTTAAAGTATGAGTTGTCAAAGATGAGGGGATTGGTAGTCCAAGGTCCCTCAAAACCAGAACGTTCTTTGTGGCACCTTCCCTGGAGAAAATATCACAAAGAAATAAGTATGTAGCAATAGAACCTCGCAGCAAATAGATCTAAACATTAAAACCAAGGAACAAACCAAGGTATGGGCACCAGAGAGTGCAACAATATCCTGGTCAGAAAGACCCATTTGTTTCACGAACACATCCCTCAAGTGGTCAGAGCCTGCATTAGGTTTACATACATGATTATCAAGGCAGGCAAATTGCAAGAAATATTATATTCCTCCACACAGTTTTGCAATCAGAATCTGCTCTATAAAGCTATCAATCTATCAAAAGACAGATTGCAACGGAACAACTTACCCTTGGTGGCATCAGGCAAGCGACCTTCAACAGGTGGTTCTGGCTTGTCCTAGGCAACGCAATGTTAACATAGATTCAGATTTCACCAAATGAGTAATTTTAATATTGACATGATTAGTCACTTATCAACCAGCATGACCTTTTAAGTTTAGAACAGATTGCAAACGGAGAACAGTCATCATACAGATACATTTAAATTACGCAATTAAAAGGAGAGGCACTTCCATAACTAAGGAGAAATAGATAAATCATCAATTTAAGGAAATCACAAGCAGCAAACGCCACACTTAAACATTGCAAACAGTATGACTTCTCAAATAACCAACTGCAAAATTAGAATCTAGTTGGCATAAATATGACTTGTCATCACTTGGTCAAGAGGAATGAAAATGTTCCATATTTTGAATATATAAACAAAACAAATTTTCTATACATAAAATAGGAAAGGGAATGTAAGAGTATGAATCATCAAGTCAGTATTCACAATGCAGGAGGAGACTTTTGCCAAAAGCATAAAATTTGGATAGAAGTTTCTCAGTATCACATGTCAGTATTTCCTTACAAATCGGGCCTCAAATTTAGATGTAAACGTATTCAATAGTCATTACAAGTCAATTAGAATTGCTACAAAGCTGCAGAGAAAGTCTGACTAACCTCTCTGCCAGGGTGAAAGGGAACATCAGGTCCACCAGTAACTTCAACAGCAACAACACCAGCCAACTGGACCAAAAGAAAAATAACAAGTCAGCTCTGCACTTTGTTTAAGCAAATAAAAAGGGTAAAGAAAATAACCAACTAACAATCAATACAAGGGTACATACTTGATGGAAATCAGCATGGGAGAGGATGGGAAACTGTGCCCTAATGGGCTCCAAGAGTCTGAGAGCAATGTCAAGACCATTGTTTGCACCATGTGCTTGCTCAGCTTTGAACCTCATGGTACCAAAAGGACCTCCAGTTTTGGAACACACATCATAGGTTCCAGCAGAGTGCCATCTGAGACAACAGAAAATATCTTTAAGGTCATGATCAACTTTCCCTTATCTTTCTCAGAAAAAAGTTACTGCTATAATCTAATTCACATGACATTTCCTACTTCAAATATTCATAAAATGCATAATACCCTCCTTTTATACACAATTCTCAAAAATTACAATTCATTATACCATTAGATCTGATGTATTGTATTCACTGTAAAATAGTCATTCACCATTACTTAAAACATAAGTCCACTATCGTTAATATAAAAAAATGAACCACCATATTAAAAACAGTGTTAAAGGGAGGAGAAACTACTACTCTTTTGTAAATTGAGCAATTCAAAATTTGCAAAAAGAAAAAGGACAAGAAATCTGCAGAAGAAGCAAAAACCAATTGAAGAGAACATACGCAAGACGGAGCATAATTGGAGCACAATTCTTCTCCGCAATGAGTGCTCTGAGTTTCCTTTTACATTTGTCAACAGCCTTGAGGTAGTCCTCGGTCACGGTGGGATAGGACTTACCCATAGTAATTGATCTACACAGCATTTAAGTACAATAAGATCCCAAGTTTCACAATCCAATACACATCAATATATTAATCAAGATAGTATGGCATATAAGGCTCAGGTATTTGTAGGAAAAAAATACTATGTGTAAGCAGATCCATGCACTACTAGAAGTTGAAAAATAACAATATGAAACATATTTCAGAAAAGGAGTTCATACAAACTAATTAAGTATGTCTTTGGCCGTGAAAATCAAATATTATTCACTTTATTGGTAATTTTTAAAATCAAAAGCACTTCTGATAAACTTTAAATGGATGACCAAATTATCCCATTCAAATAGTTCAAGGGAAAAATTGCCTTATTTTCTCTTGCTATGGAACAACTATAAGAAGGAAAGGCATTTTTCGTTAGTGTGTTTTGGAACCAAAAATGTAACAATAAGGGGATTTATTATCCAAAAATGTAACAGGGTTAAATTTGACCTATTTTGAACAGGCCAAGGGTATTTTTGGCATTAAAAATTTAGGTTAAAATTTGGAAAAAGGAAACACAGTGAAAATGAAAAATGATGAATATAAGGGTTTTGGGATTTCACTTGTATTTTGCCCACTGATTTTCAAATAAAACCAAAAAAGCAGAAAAAAACTAAGTAAATTCTTGTGGCCAAACAAGTTGAGACTAAAACCTCCTGTCAAGCTAAAATAGCAGTAAAATGATCTATAAACATCCATCGAAAAGACGTCTATACTCATGTTCTTAGAAAAATTATTAGTACTCTAATATATAAAGCTCCGGCCAAACTAAAATCGCAGTTAAAAGATCGACACACATTCATCGAAAGAAATCAAACAATCATTTTTCTATAAAAAAAGATATTCGTAATACATAGATTCATATCAAGATCAGATGCAGTCTATAAATCTATCATCCTCTGTAAAGGATCACATAATCCCAGGCAAACAGGCATACCAGAAACAAAAATGCAGTCAAAACATCTATCTATACAGACATTTCACAACATCAACAAGGCAATTCAAGGTGAAAGAAATAGAGCTGCATAAGAGATCCATAGATATCGATAAGAACCTGAGAGAGAGAAAGGCAAAATGTTAAACCCTTGAGAGAGAGAGAGAGTACGGCACGAGCAGACCACAAGCAGCGTAATGAAATGAAAAGCCAAAAATGAGAGAGATAAAAGGGAAGAGAAGGTTCTGGAAGGCAAATGTAGACCGTAGGATTAGGATGATCGTTTGGCTAAGATTGAGAGGAAAGTCAGATGAATTCTTCTAATTGGTGGAAAATCGAATTTGGATTTTTGTAAATCGTGGACTCCATCACATCATGCCGGACTTTTTAAATACTTATTTAAATGACTGAAATGTCCTTAGTGCCACAATTATCTTATTAGTACTCGCTCCGTTTCATTTCACGTGGCACCTTTTGACTTGACATCGTGTTTAAGGAAAAAAAGACTTTTAAGAAAAGAGTGTTACATAAAATGGGACAGAAGGAGTACTAGTTTTTGAATCTCGTGTATTGCATGGGACCAATAGATGTTTTAATAGCTATCGCAAAATTAAGTAGATACGTTATTGCAATTTCATAGTTGCAATAGATAAAGAAATAACTAAATAATAATTAATAGAAGTGACACAGTAAAATTAAGTAGTTACTTTAATAGACACTGTAGCACTAAGCAGATAGGATGTAGTCACCTGCCTATGTCAAGCAACTGCAGCAGACAGCTAAAATGCTCAGTCGTAAGCAATAATTTAAATAATAATTAATAGAAATGTCATAGTAAATTTGTACAGACACTTTAATAGCTATCACAAAATTAGTAGACCCGTTATTGTATTTCATAGTTGTAGTTGATGAAGAAATAATTAAATAATGAATTAATAGAAATGTCATAGTAAATTTGTGTAGACACTTTAATAGCTACCACAAAATTAGTAGACTCGTTATTGTATTTCATAGTTGTAGTTGATGAAGAAATAATTAAATAATGCTTGATAGGAATACCGTAAAAATATTGTCGTTGTTGAGATTCGATCTCAAAACGCTGGATTTAAGATGTCGAGTTAGGACCACCAAACCAAACAACAACTGCTTGCTTGAAGTAGCTGAAGCATGCAGCTCAAACAAGCACGATAATCCAAAGCTGGTCAACAAACAACTTATTATATATAAGAAATTTCATATTGAATAAATATTTAATGATATAATTAATATTTTACTATATTGGACTCTGCTTATTTGGCAATAGATCAAATAAATGTATATCTTTTTATTTAAGTGTAGTTTTGAAATATTGCATTTATTCTCATATTTTTAAATTTTTATATCTAGTCAAATTATCTCGAAAAAGTAGTAAGAAGATTTGTGTGTCTACCATCATCAAGTTTTACTTTGTGGACGAAACTTGTTGATGATAGTGTTGTGTTCGATCAAACTGCAAGGAAGCAATAATCACTTCCCTTCTACTTTGCAAATAAGTGAAACCAATATAATTAAAATATTAATGTTATTTAATACTTGTCAAATTAAAAAATATTTCATCCTTTTTTGAACGGATTAAAATGAAAAGTATTTTTTTTTAATATTTAACAAGTATCAAATGACATTATAAAAAAGAAAAATACATTGTATAAGAAAGAGTATCGGAATTAATGCAAAATATTTATTTATCTATGAGTTAAAAAATATTTGTTGTTTGTATTTACTTTCTTTCCAAGTTTAATATCTATATTAATAATAGAATATTTATTTTCCTCCTAGGTTATAAATCTATAAGGGAAATACCATATATATTTTTATTTCATTCCCTTTAATTCTATGTAAATAGTGATATTTTTGTTTTGACCCAATTTCTCTAATCTTTATCCTCCTTAATCTCTCTGATTTTTCATAATAACAAATTAACTTGCATTTTCACTATTTTCCTTTCAATTATATGGTCTCCACTCCAATAAAAGGTTTATATCTTTTATCCACCTTTTTAAAAGCATATCACTATTATTTTGGTTTTGACAGGACACCTTATATTAAATGTGGAATTTCGTAATATAATTTAAGCAAAATGAAAATTTGCTTTTAGTCTAGTTTTATATTCAGTAGAAATTTTGTTAATGACAAATATATCCACAAATTATTTTTAAATCATTATATTCTTTATCTTATAGTAACAGTTTACACATATTTTTATTTGTCCTTTTTTTAAAAAAAGTTTGGGGGTAGGGAAAGGCGAAATGGGGAGGGAAATTACAATATGGGGAATCGAACTCTCATTAATAAGGTGAGAATTTAGGTAATCAACCAACTAAACTACTAAAATTTCCCTATTTGTCCTTTTAATCATCCAACTAACACAAGCTTTAATTTCAAATCTTTGAATAGCAGTTGATCAAAGATTTTGGATCAAATTTTAAATTTTATCTTCAAGAATTTGTTTAGTTTTGAAATTTAACTAGACTTTAATTAAAAATTTATCTTCAAATATATTCAAGTTAAAAACATAAATCAGTTTTAGGGAGAAATTTCTCTTTCATTTTACAAAATTTTAAAAGAAGATTTAATTGAAATACATGTCCAAACAAAATATTAATTTTCAAATTTCAAAATTTCATAATCTATAATCAAATTGAATCTTTTACATCACTGTTTTATTTTTCAAGAAAAAAATAAAATGACAAATCAATACGAGCACATATGTATTAGATGATAGACATGTCATTTCACAAGGAAATATCTTTTAAAAAACAAATGTGAACGCATAGAAGCAACAAAGATTCTTTTTAAATAATGAAACTTGTGTCCTCACTTCTATCATTGTTCAATTTCACATTGTGCCTTGGAAATGGACGCATATGGGTGACATCCAATTTATGTAAGGCTCCATGACACCTAATTTCTTATATAATAATAATAATAATAATAATAATAATAATAATAATAATAATAATAATAATAATAATAATAATAATAATATATTTGATGAGAAAGTGAATTTTGATATACAGATTATTTATAAGAGAGGAAATTTTGAGAAATTTTGAAGTTATCTAGGATCTATTCTTAAAGAAAATGGGAGATTAAGTAATGATTGTCGTCACTCATTGGATTGGTATAGGGTGAATGAAATAAATGCTTGAATTCGGAGTCTTGTGCAATAGGAAGATGTATCATCAAAATTAAAGGCAATTTTCATGGGGAATTAGAATACCTATGTTATATGGGATGACTAATTAAGAATTCTCACATTCTAACGAAGAAATAGAGAAACGAAGATGTTATGATGGATGTATGATCATACTAGAAGAAATAAGATTAAGACAAAGATGAGGATATCTAGGACAAGGTGAGAGTGACTTTGATGGAGAAAAAAAAGCAAAAAGCAAGGCTAGAATGGTTTGTACATGTGAAGATAGGAGATGACGAATATCCTAATATGGAAGTTTGAGAGCTTAACTATGGATAGTTTCATGAGAGTACGAGGTAGATAAAAAAAAGTATTTGATTGATATGATTAAACAAGATATTACATGATTTCAACTTACCAAGGACATGACCTTCATTAGGAGGTTATGGAGGCGTGAATTAGGATAGAATTAGGAGGTTATTCATGTAGTTCTTTTATTTTGATTTTTGTTGTTTCTTGTATTTCAATTATCGTATTATTTTGTTATACTTATGCTCAATATGGTTTCTTATGCCTTCACTATCATTACTTCTTTGAGGCTTTTTTTCCTTGAGCCGAGAGTCTATTAGAGATAATCTTTTTTATCTTGAAATAGGAATGAGGTACGTATATGAACGCTACTTTTCCTAAATTGCACTTATTAGCTATTGCTATAATAATATACGTAGTAAAATTCGACTGACATAATATCTATTTTAATTATGAAAAGTCAATAAGAAATTATAAGCAAATAAATAATATATCAAAATGGGTTTGAAATCAAAATAATGAAAATACCCCTTTAGATCTAATATCACAAGTCAATATCTATTAATATTGGAGTAAATATAATAATTTTGAAGTAATTAAATGATGCTCTGAAGAAAGAACAATAATGAAAAAATAGATGAAGATGTTTGATGCATCTTAGGCTCCAATGTCGTATAGGTTTGATTTTTAACATGTATAAAAGATCTCATCATATTTCTTGAATGCACATTTTCACGATAGATATTTAAAAAAAAATTGTAGTGCAAATTCAATATTGTCCAACAATTGATTTAATTCAGTATAAGCTTATCTTCTCTTCATGAAGTACCAATCAATTTCATCATGTTGATAATTTAAAAAATTCTATAATAACAATTGAGGAATTTCTTCCCAAGTTGCTCGCAATTATTAAGGAACTGTCACGATCCAAAAATGGGCATGATGACACTCGTCTTATCCCACCAAGACAAGTCAGCCTACAACCCAACTATAACCTTAAAAACGCGAAATTATAATAA
>JAABOM020107573.1:0-24967 GCA_011800125.2 Solanum clarkiae
AGGCGCAGGCGCTGGGCGCTGGGCGCAGGCGCGCAGGCGCGCAAGCGCTGAGCGTAGGCGCGCATGTGTAGGGCGCTGGCACACATGCGCAAGGCGCAGGCGCGCATGCGCAAGGCGCTGGCACCCATGCAGACTCATGCGCGCAGGCGCGCAAGGCGCTGGCACACATGCGCAAGGCGCAGGCACGCATGCGCAAGGTGCCGGCGATGCTGGCGATGGCTAAGGCAAGGGCGCGCACAAGGCCCGTTAGGCGCGGGCGTGCGCGGTGGACATGTCCGCGCGCAAAATTTTTGTAATATGCGTGCGGGCCATGTCACTTAGCTACTGAAGTCGGGCTCCATCGGATAAGAAATTAAATTCTAGCAAGTATTTCAAAGCGCCATTCGATTTCAAGTTACAGCATCATCAGTTGCTTCAAATTTTTGGAGTGTAAGATTTTTGTATACTCTATGAGCTTGGGAAGAGACTAATTTGGCCTCAATTAAGTACATGATATATTGTACTAGACAATAGATAGTTGTGGTGCTTGTTCTAAGAGATATAAAGGGTACTATATTCCCTTGAAAAGACATCTCAATATATACCGTAAAGAGATCAAGATCTCAAATATTTCATAAATCCTGAGGATATTTATCAAGAGATCAAAATATGGGTCAAGGAGATCAAAATCATCGTACATTCGAGAAATACGCCACTAACGGCCTTCGAATCACGAAGAAATCTTATGAGAGAGGAATCAAGGGAGATCCAGATTTATACCCACATTAATTATGAATAAAATTTTATTTTTTATTTTTTCATATTTTATTTGTGATTGTAATTTATTTTACATCACTTTAAAATTTGTTGCAAATAAATTCTGGCATGCCCAGTGGGACCGTCTCTATCTCTCATCTCAACTTTTTAAGCACCAAAGAATACTGTAATGGCTTCTAAGAAGATTTCCCAATCAACTTCCTCTAAGGCTGTTGATTCCAAGTTCTCTGCTGAAGTGGAGGGAATCCTTGGTGTTACTTTTGGAAATGTCGGAGTTGTTACAAGAAGCAAAGCTACTATACTGGGATAACAAACACTGCGAGTGTCATCCCGGCCAACTCCTGATTTTGGTTCTTCAGCCCTAAAGGGAGCGAGGCCCTCTGTGAATGCTTCCGAAGAAGGAAGCAGTGTTGTTGAAAAGATCAAGCAGACGTTGGCTCTGCTTGAGGTCTCTGGTTCCAAGAACTCTACTACAAAGTAGGGTCATGACTCATCTAACGAGTCTTCTCCATGTGCGTCGCATAATGTGAGACCCCTGAATATCAACTTCCATGATAATCTATGTTACTCTTATGTTCCTCCAACAGTCATGCAAGCGATGACAACTAATGCTTCATATACAAAGGAACAACTTGCGAACCTAGTGAAGATGATTGAAGGATTGACTAGGCATGTGCAACACTAAGACTCCCGCATCAATAAGTTGATGGATAAGGTGGATGGTCTACTAGATGGAGAATCTATCCATGCACCTAGGAAGGGTATTGAGATTCAAGAGGCTGAAAATCCTGTGAAGCAAGCACCGACTATCAAAGAGTTGCCAGTTTCTACTGAAGGAACAATCCTACTTGATCAATTGGAGGAGTTCATCGAAGGAACCATTAAAGACAAGTATGAAATCTCCACCAAAACTTCCCATATGTATGCTAAGCCTTAAGCTGCAAGGATTGATAGCATCCGAATGCCTGCCGGTTATCAACCCCCTAAATTTTAGCAGTTTGAAGGCAAAGGAAATCCAAAGCAGCATGTTACACACTTTGTGGAGACATATAATAATGCTGGGACCTATGCAAACCATCTCGTCAAATGATTTATCCATTCTTTGAAAGGAAATGCCTTTGACTGGTACACAGACCTTGAGCCTAATTCCATTGACAATTGGGAGCAACTGGAGCATGAGTTTCTTAATCACTTTTATAGCACTAGACGCACAATGAGCATGGTAGAACTCACAAATACTCGCCAAAGAAAGGATGAACCTGTCATTGACTTCATAAATCGATGGAGAAACGCGAGCCTTAATTGCAAGACTTAGTGAAACCTCTGCTATATAAATGTGTCTCTAGGGGATGCACTGGGTG
Organism: Solanum clarkiae; assembly: GCA_011800125.2. Classification (NCBI taxonomy): domain Eukaryota; kingdom Viridiplantae; phylum Streptophyta; class Magnoliopsida; order Solanales; family Solanaceae; genus Solanum; species Solanum clarkiae. The sequence goes on from JAABOM020107573.1 coordinate 2,118, forward strand.
CTTCTGTACATCCTACAAGGGATCAAATCTTAGTTTTTTGAAGATCTAGCAACATGTGCTAATGATATGGAGTTAAGTATGTCTTCTACTGGAAAAGATGGGATGTTTGTCCACGATTCTCGCAAAGGAAAGGAAAAACAAGAACCCAAGAAAAGGGGCAAATTTGTGCCCAGGAATGATAACAAAGAGTCCATGAACGTCAATATCTCACCTGTGAAGTTTACTACGAAGGAGAGTAGGAAGCAGAGTGTAAAGACGACTTTTCAAGAGCGTCCAAACTGAAAGCTAACCTTGAGAGAGATGCAAGAAAAGGAATACCCTTTTCTGGATTTTGATGCTCTTGAAATTTTTGAGGAGTTGGTTGAACTAAAGCTCATTGAGTTGCCAGAGATGAAAAGAACCAATGAAGCTGGGAAGACTGATGACCAAATTATTGTAAGTATCATAGACTTGTGAGCCACCCTCTTGAAAAGTGTTTTGTCTTTAAGAACAAGGTTATGCAATTGGTTAAAGAAAAGAAGATTGTCCTTGATGATGGAAAGGTAAGCTCTAATCAAATCTCTATCATATTTGGCTCGCTTGACCCAGTCCAAATAAGTCCACTTGAGGAAGAAGGGTCAATAGAGCAAGAGAAATCCTAAAACAATACAAATGATGATGACGGTTGGATTCTCGTGACTAGGCGGAGATGCAACAAAATGAGCCTGCAAAAAGGATCACTTGAACAACCAATCAGACGAACGGTAGTAAAGAGATTAAAGAAGAAGAAATCCGTCAGTCATCCAAAGGGGCCAAAAGTTGAAAGGCATCACCACCAAAAACTGCGACGTCCTGTGACTTTTGGGGAATTCTTACCAAGTTGATTCTACGAGCAGGCCACCTAAGACAATGTTGAGGCATCATGTTTCAGTGCTGACAAGGGAGAAACAATGAATGAAGATTCATCGAAGGTATCTCTTGCTGACAAAGATGAAGTTGCAGGTGAAATTCCATTAAAAGCATCTCCTTCATCTTCAGAAAAGTCTGTGGAACCCCCTCTTCAAGAAGTACACGGATGTTCCACAAAGATCACATTTACTAACGATGATCTTCTATTTGGCGAAACTTTACACAATCGCCCTTTGTATATGGTGGGTCACGTGCTAGAGAAGAAGACAAATAGAATTTTGATAGATGAAAGGTCCGGGGCCAACATTATACCCATTTACTCGTTGAAAGAGCTTGGCATCACAACTGAAGAGCCTAGCGAAAGTTATTTGTTGATATAAGGGTTCAATCAAGGGGGCAGAGGTCTATGGGCTCGATTAAGCTAGAAATTCATATAGACGATTTGCGAACAAGTGCATGGGTGCATGTGATTGACACAAAGACTTCATATAATATATTGCTTGGAAGGCCTTGCGTGCACGAGAACAAAATTGTCTCATCTTCTTACTATTAATGTTTGAAGTACCTCGAAGACGGAATAAAAAAAAAGATAGTTACTGACAATAATCCTTTCACAGAGGTTGAGTCACATTTTGCTAATGCAAAATTCTATTTGAAGATTTATGTGGTGAAAAGGGTAAAGCTTGAGGGTATCAAACCAACCAAGCCTGAGAAGCTCAAAGGTGAAGCAACCAATGCGACCATTGAAAGGGCCAAAGCCGACATTGGAGAGCTATTACTTGTCCTAATAAGGGGAAGACCATACCCTCAAAAATTAAGCCAGCATCTACACTCCGTCATGTCCCAAAGGTGAAGAAAGAGGAGGGTCAGTTATCTGATGTCCGAGGTAATATGCTAGGGGGGTTGACCCTTCCTATAAAACGGATCGATGCAATAAACTTGTCTTTAAAGCTGTTGGGAAATTTTGTGGCTCAAAATCCACCACAAGGTACATCACTCCCTACAAAACGTACAGAAAGCTTTGATCCAAATGCTTACAAGTTACTTGCAAAGGTCGGGTACAACCCTGATGAGCCGTCTAGGCTAGGGAAACTCCCATCGGAGGTCACAACCAGGCAAACACTTGAAGGTTTAGACTATAGCCAACCACCACTGGTGCGCATCTCCATAAGAAGAGGGAGCAATAACTATATCACTATAAAAGATTTGTGTGTTTTTTCTAATAAACGACCTTCTGTCTTTGATCGACTTGGCAAACCTACTGCAAAAACTTCTGCGTTAGAGAGGTTAGGCCCATTGAAGAAGAAAAATAACAAGCATCGAAGAAGTTACCTAAGAGTAAAAATACTTCCTTCATCTATGACCCAAAAGGATTTCGAAAGCATAGTTCCTTCCAAGATGAAGCGACGAGTGGAACTCGTAGTTTCATGTAAAGGGGTACTAAAAGTGAAGGCTCACACTGTAGTTTACACCAAAGAGAACAAGGAAGATGAAGAAAATGTAGGCTCATCATGTCATATTATAACTCAGATTGATAATGACGCCTCATGCCAACTAAAAATTGATGAAGAGTTGGGAGGTATTGTTTGGTGTAATCATATATCAATCAATGACAATGATCCACAGGAAGAGGAGGATGTTGGAGATGCTCCACTAGAATTTAAAGAAGGAGTGAAGACCACGATTGATCCCTTAAAGGAAGTTAACCTTGGTACGGATGAAGAACCGAGGCCAACTTACTTGAGTGCTTTCCTAGAAGCCGATGAAGAAATGGCTTAGATGAACATACTCAAAGAATATAGGGATGTCTTCGCTTAGAGCTATAAAGAAATGCCTGGTTTGAATCCCAAGATAGCAATCCATCAATTAGAAGAAGCACGACACTCGTCCTGTGAAGAAAGCTCAAAGACGTTTCAGGCCAGACTTGGTTCCATTGATCGAGAAAAAAGTTAACAAACTCATTGAGGTGGGCTTCATTCGAGAAGTTAAATACCCCACGTGGATCTCAAGCATTGTCCCCATGAGGAAGAAGAATGGCCAAATTCGAGTTTGTGTCAACTTCAGAGATCTCAACAATAGATGCCCTAAAGATGAATTCCCTCTGCCTATTCCAGAGCTGATGATTGATTCCATAACTGGTTATGAGGCAATGTCATCCATGGATATTTCTTCTGGCTATAACCCAATTTTCATGTCACTAAAGGATAAAGAACTCACGACGTTTTGTACACCTAAAGGCATTTATTGTTACAAGGTGATACCCTTCGGTTTGAAGAATGCTGGTGCCACATATCAAAGGGCCATGCAAAGTATATTTGATGATTTACTCTATAAAAATATTGAGTGTTATGTTGACGAATTGGTGGTGAAGTCAAAGAGAAGGAATAACCATTTAAAAGACTTGAGAATGGTGTTTGAGTTGCTTTGAAGATATCAATTGAGGATGAATCCATTAAAGTGTGCCTTTGGGGTTGCTTCTGGAAAGTTTCTTGGCTTTATTATGCGGCATCGAGAAATTGAGATTGATCAAGCCAAAGTTGATGCAATTTTAAAGATGCCCGAACCTCGAAACATTTATGAGTTGAAAAGTCTCTAAGGGAAATTAGCCTACTTGAGGAGGTTCATCTCAAATCTAGCTGGAAGATGTCAACCATTCAGTCATCTCATGAAGAAAGGTGTCCCTTTCAAGTGGGATCAAACATGTAGCAAAGCCTTTGAAAGTATAAAAGTGTATTCGGCGAAACCTTCGGTCTTAGCAGCCACTAATAGTTTACATTGCGGCACAAGAAAGGTTCGTGGGAGCCTTACTAGCTCAAGAAAATAATGAAGGCAAATAAAATGCCCTTTATTACTTAAGTAGAATGATGACACTAAACGAGCTGAAGTATTCGCCAATTGAGAAGTTGTGCTTGGCGCTAGTTATTCGATTCAAAAGATGAAACACTGCTTTCAAGTTCATACTGTCTGCTTTGTTTCTAGAGCAAATCCTATCAAATTTGTTATGTCGAAACTAGTCCTTAGTGACCGACTAGCAATGTGGTACGTTCAGTTCCAATAATTTGAGATTGTATACATCCCTCAAAAGGCTGTGAAAGGACAAGCGTTAACAGACTTTTTGGTAGATCATCCTATACCAATAATTGAGAATTAACTGATGAACTTCCTGACGAAGATGCAATGACCATCAGAATCCAGTCTCCTTGGAAAATGTACTTTGATGGGGCCGCTCATAATGGTGGAGGTGGTGCAGACATAGTGTTTGTCACTTCACAAGGAGAAGTCCTACCATTCTCCTTCACATTGAAATAACATTGTTCCAACAATGTTACAGAATATCAAGCACTAATACTTGGGTTCAAAATAGCTGTTGACATGAAGCAATTACAGTTGCAAGTTTTTGGTGATTCTTAACTGGTGATTCGACAACTCTTGGGAACCTATGAGGTCAAGAATCCCGAACTGCACCTATATCACTATTATGCTCAAAATTTGATAAGATGGCTTGGAGATGTAACCCTCCAACATGTACCAAGAACGGAAAATAAAATGGTCGATACCTTAACTGCTCTAGCCTCAACTCTTACTCTTCCTGATCAGACGCAAGTTACTATCTGCCAAAAATGGGTAGTACCACCATTGGATGAAGATGAATATATGGAAAATGAGCTTCAACATGTTGTTACTATTTCTGAAATCAATAAAGAGGACTGGCGACAAGCCATCATCGATTATTTATGTTATGGGATACTTCCAGAAGATGCTAAGAGAAGGACTGACATTTATCGTTGGGTACCTCGTTTTCTCTACTATAAGGAAACATTATATAGGAGATCATTTGAGGGAGTGCTCTTGCTGTGCTTGGGGGAGAAAGAAGCAACTCAACCTTTGCAAGAGGTACATTCAGGAGTATGTGGACCACATCAGTCTGAACCAAAGCTCCATTTTCATATAAAAAGAATGGGGTATTATTGGCCGACCATGGTAAAAGATTGCTTGGATTATGCTCGAAGGTGTAAAGCTTGTCAATTCCATGAAAACTTCATATATCAACCGCTTGAAATTTTACACCCGACTATTGCATCTTCGTCCTTTGATTCTTGGGGATTGGATGTTGTTAGACCACTGCTAAAATCCTCCGGTGGACACTTGTACATCTTAGCTGCAACAGATTACTTTTCAAAATGGGCCGAAGTTGTAGCTCTTAAAGAAGTCAAGAAGGAGAATGTTGCAAACTTCATTCACGTAAACATTGTTTACCGGTTTGGCATTCCACGATACATAATCACGGATAATGGCAAGCCATTTGATAATAAGTTGATGAATAAGATATGTGATCTCTTTGGCTTCAAGTAGCGAAAATTTTCTATGTACCATGCTGCCGCCAATGGTCTGGCTAAAGCATTCAATAAGAATCTATGTAATATTCAGAAAAAAAAGTGGTCTCTAAGTCTAAACGAGATGACACGAAAGAATGGAAGAAGCCTTGTGGGCATATAGGATGACATATCGCACACCGACTCAAGCAACCCCAAATACGCTTGCTTTTAGAATTGAAGCAGTCCTGCCACTCGAGTGTCAGATACCATCTTTGAGACTGGCTATCCAAGGAGGCTCACTGAGGAAGAAAATGCTCGACTGCGTCTTGCTGAGTTAGAAGCACTTGATGAAAAGATGTTAGAAGGCCAACAAAATCCTGAATACTATCAAGCTCGTTTGTCTCGTACCTTTAATAAAAAAGTTCACTCAAGGTATTTTCAAGTTAGAGACCAAGTTCTCGCAGCAAGAAGGCCCATTATCAAGTTATATATTGTAAACAAACTGACATGCCCAATGAGACCAAATCTGCCTTTCATCCCTTCTTTCATAATTTGCATGCAAATCTGAAGCCAACGACGGTGGAAAAAAGGAGTACTTCAAGTCTCGTCTTTGAGTTTCATTAGGTCTACACTCCGACAAGCCTTGAAACATGTGGCATTTGTAGACATCGAAATTTTGTAGGACTCTATAAAATGAAACCTATTTCAGTCAGGGTTTCTTGGAGGTAACTCAACCCTAAATCCTAATTCATACTTATATAAAGGGTACTATATTCCCTTGAAAAGACATCTCAATGTATACCTTAAAGAGATCAAGATCTCAAACATCCCATAGATCCTGGGGATATTTACAAGAGATCAAAATATGGGTCAAGGAGATCAAAACCATCCTACATTCGAGAAATACGCCACTAACAACCTTCAAATCACAGAGAAATCTTATGAGGGAGAAATCTTATGAGAGAAGAATCAAGGGAGATCCGGATTTGTACCTACATTGATGATGAACAAAATTCTATTTCTTCATATTTTATTTGTGATTGCAATTTATTTTACGTCACTTTAAAATTTGTTGCAAACAACTCCATAAGAACACAAGCATCAGCTCTAGGAGAAAGTTTATCCCCTTTAAGTAGTGTGGTTGTAAAACACAAACATCTAATAATCCTAAGATGACACAGATTAGGCTTCTTCTTGTAGAATATATCACAAGGAGATTTCCCTTGTAATATGAGTGTAGTCAATCTGTTTATCAAGTAAACAACAGCCACATTCTCCCCAAAATGTGATGGGAATATTTGCCTGAAATCTAAGAGCTCTTGCAACCTCAAGTATGTGTTTGTACTTTCTCTCAAGTGCTGCTCTGGTGTATAATTCCTAAGGAATCATACAACTTCCCACACTCTGTATTAAAGAACTCATCTCCATTATCAAACCTAATCATCTTCACACAACATTTAAACTGAATCTGAACCATTTTCAAAAAAGTACTATAGAATTGTTATTACATCAGACTTCAGTCTAAGTAGAAAGATCCATGTAACTCTAGAACAGTCATCAACTATTGTCAAGAAATACTTGTAACTAGCATGAGTTTTAACAGCATATGGTCCCCAAACATCAATATGTAACAAGTCAAATATGTAAGTACTTCTAGTCATTGACAAAGAAAATGGTAACCTTGTTTGCTTAGCTAAGGGACATATGAGACATTCATCAATATTGATGAGTCGTAGAAATAGGACTTGTATAACGCTTTAAACAAAGAATTTTTGCGTGTTTTCAAGCAAACTTATTATTTTGATGTTTGTTTTTGTTGTTTTTCAGGAAAAAGACTAGGCATGGAAGAAATAAGAGTAAGAAAAAGGATGAAAAAAAGTGCAAAGAGGAGCAAAAATAGAACCAAGTGTGGGCATACACGACTCGTGTGCTTCCACATAAACCGTGAGGCCCATCATGGCCTCACACTTGGCTGATGGCAGTGGCTATTTGGTGAAGGAAACACCCACGGCATGTGGCACGGACCATGGGACGTCACACGAGTCGTGCAACCTACCGTCAAAGTGACGTGAAGGCATTACAGTCGAAAAGCCAACACAATAGGCTAAGGGAGGCTGTACGAAGAATTTCATGGACCGTGTGATCAACCACGGCCCGTGACGTAGAGGCCTGTGGAAGAATTTGAGTGAAAATGGCAAAGGCACGACAGACGGTCCATTTCACGGACCGTCATCCTCCACACGGGCCATTTGCCTGAGCGTTTGGCCGCACGTGACGAGCAGCGAAGTTGAGGCTAAGGACAGCCACACGAACCATCTAACGGTCCGTCTACCATCATACGGGTCGTGTGGTGGCCCATGTCTATAGCGACAAATTTTTCCTCTTTTAATTAGGATAAGGTTTTCTTTATATATAAATAGTTACTTTATTTCATTTTTACTGAGTCTTGGATGGCTAGAACTAGGAAACATTGAAAAATATTATTTCCTTGGAGATTTCTCAAGATTTTAGGATTTTGCTTATCGAATTCAAGCTTGTAACTTGTGGATTTGTTGATTCTTTAATAGTAAGTCTTTTATTATGAATTCCTTGTACCGTTGCGAGTTTTATTTCTTGAATATGTTAGGCTAAACCCACAACTAGGGTTGTGGGAACTATGACAAATCAATAAGATGGGCGAATTCGGGATTTATTGGGATTGATTAGCATATATATCATTGTAATCTTTATTATAATTTCTTCCTTGATGAGTCGACACATTATGATAAGCCTTTATTCATTACATGTCCGAAAGAGATGTTTTGATTAGGAAAAGAGTTCTACGACGGAAATTCTAGGTTTTGAACCTAGTCTAAATACTTGAGACCGAAAGGTAAGAGTATTCTGTAATTTGCAACAAGGGTTAGTAAGTAGATGTTTTGAGACCGAAAGATGATGAATGATATGCATTTAAGAGGGACCGAGAGGTGAATTAGATGTTATATACCTTGTTAGATCTTATATTAAATGAGTTTACCACTAGATTCGACTATCGCATTCAATGTCATGGGGATACAATCCTAGCTTCAAATAAATTGTTTGAAATCTAGTCGTTCTTGCACTCATTTATTACTTTAGTTTAGTAAAGTAGTTTGAAAAAAAACCAAAATCCCCCATTTACTTTATGCACTTTTGTTTCAGGAATAAATATTACATCTGAAAATGGTGCTAGTAGATATATCCTCACGTATTCTCTATGGGATCGACCTCAACTCTGGTTGAGTTCTATATTTGAATAATGACCTCTTTACTATTCCGTTTGGAGCGTAAATTTGGCGTATCAAATTTTGCCGTCGTTGCCCGGGAATACGACGAAGTAATAGTCTATTAGTTTCTATTTTCAGTTTGTAATACTAGTCCCTAATTTTACTTTTGTTTCTTATTTTTGTTTCTTGGTAGGGAGCTAGCATTGCATGCCAAACACCCGAAACAAGGGTGAAGCACTTGTTCCCTATGACCCCGAGCTTACTAAATTAATCTGCAAAATTAATGCCTAAGAACGCGAAGTAGCTAGACAGAGAGAATTGGCAGTGAACCTTGCAGGTAGGGAAAATGATAATCTGGGTGATGGTGAAAATGCTGGGAATGAGGTACCACCAGCAGCACCACTTAGACAGGTGCCATTGCCCGGTAAGAGACCCCAAGTGCCTCAGCCGCCCCAAGCAGTGAATGATGATGATGAGGGTATTGGGACCACTAAGTCGGTTGTACTTCCCCCACTGCCCATGGGTGTTAAGTTCACTATCACTAGCACTATGCTGCAGATGTTGTAGTTGAAAGGTTTGTTCAGTGGAGTAGCAACTAAGGATGCAAATCAGCACGTACTCAACTTTCTGGCAACATGCCAATTATCTGAGATTCCTGGGGTCAGTCAGCAGCAGTTTGGTTGTGGTTATTCCCATTGTCTCTTTCTAGTACGGCAACTAAGTGGCTGAATAAGCTTCCACATGATTCCATCCACACTTGGGGAGAGTTAAAGGAGGCATTCTTGGAGAGGTTCTTCCCTGCATCAAAATAACTCAAAATCACAGATGACATTAGCTCTCACCAGCAACTGCCAAATGAAGCACTACATGAGATTTGGGAGAGATTCAGGCAGAAGCTTAAGCAGTGCCCCAATCATCTCCTCACAAATGAACATTTGAAGAACGTCTTCTATAGGTCCTGCAATTTTGTGACAAAGCCGGTCATTGATGCCGCTTATGGGGGGTCATACATGTCTGGGATAGTGGTGATCTTAGATCATATAGCCAAGAACAATAGAGCATGGTACACTAGAGATGGAGATTGTTCGGGGTTCATCTTTGAGATGACGGAGGAGCAGTGATGAAAGGAGGAGGAACGGGATCAAGACATGGCACACATGAAGACCCAACTGGACTTGTTGGTAAAACAGTTCTTAGGAGGCGCAAAAAAGGTAAAAGTTGTAGACACAATGCCTAGGTATGATGATCAAGGCTACAACTTTGATGAAGAGGCAAACTTCTTAAGCAGCCAAGGGGGTTACCGGTCATTCAACGTCGATAATCAAGGTCAGAACTATGGTCGTGATCAAAACTACCATGGAAACTGGCAGAACAGAGATGGTTATACGAACCCCCAGTGTCATAATGGTAGTGGCAGAAACTTAAAGTTAGAAGAAATGATGGCAAAGGTACTTGACAAGGCTGAGTCCACGGAGGTAGGGATGCAAGATATAAAAGGGGAGATGTCCAATGTTCGACAGTTGGTTGACTCGCATTCCACCTCAATCGAGCAACTAGAGCAGCAAATGGGTCAATTGTCAGTAGCCATAAACCAGAGAAAAGCTGGATTACTACCGAGCGACACTATTCAAAACCCAAAGAACAACGGTCATTGCATGGCAGTAGCCACGAGGAGCAGTAAGGTACTCTCTGACCCTATTGTGCATAGTAATGCAGGTTTGGATGAAGCTAAAGGCAAGATTCCTAACCCTGTGGAGGAGCATATTGATGACTTGAGTGAAAAGGCGAAGGTAATACCAGCAGAGTCTGAGGGTACTAAAGAGCCTGAGATGACACCAACAGTGACCCAACCTCTGCCAACCATTCCTAAGCTACCACCACCATTCCCGCAGAGGTTACAAAAGAAGGTTGAAGATGGCAAGTTTTAGAAGTTTTGTTTATGCAAAAAGAGATTTCAATGAACATTCCTGTAGTGAAGGCACTTGAGCAGATGCTGGGCTACGTTAAGTTCATGAAATACTTAGTAACTAAGAAGAGAACAGCCACGATCGAGGCGGCGAACAATCTCCTCCACTATTGTGCCATCGCCACAAGATCTCTTGTAGAAAAGAAGGAAGATCTGGGAGCTTTCACTATCCCGTGTACCATTGAAGCATTTGATTTTGCAAGAGCTCTCTGTGATCTGGGTGCCAACATTAACTTGATGCCATTGGCAATTTATAGGCAGCTGGGCTTAGGAGCCCCCACACCCACTACAATGCGGCTACTCATGGCTGATAGATCGGTAAATCGACTAATGGGGATTCTATGTAATGTTCTGCTTCATGTGGATCGGTTTATTTTTTTGACAGAATTTGTTATTCTGGACTGTCAGGTGGATTTTAAGGTTCCCATCATCCTTGGGAGACCATTTTTAGCTACTGGAAGGGCATTGGTAGACATGGAGCGAGGAGAGCTAACTTTCAGACTCAACACAGAAAAGATGAAATTCAATATGTGTGCTGCAATGAAGAGACCTAAAGAGGTGGCGGTGATGTCTATCCTAGATATTGGAGATGATTGTTTATCTGAGATCTCGCTTGAGAAAACAATGAATGTAGACACACTAGCAGTAGTGTTGATGAACTTCCCAGATGATGGTATTAGCGGGTATATAGACACCATGAATGCGCTGCAAGGTAGGGGAACCGAGCAATATTTCCCCAGAAAGTTGGACTTAGATCTGCAGAACAGCGCCACACCGCCCACTAAACCATGGAGCCTCCAGCTATGGAGCTCAAGGAACTGCCCCAACACCTCATGTATGTATTTTGGGTACTGACAACACTCTTCCTATGACTATAGCTGCAGATCTTCATGAAAATCAGGTGGAGACATTGTTGGGGGTCCTCTAAAAGGTTAAATGAGCTATTGGTTGGACCATTACGTATATCATAAGGATTTCTCAAGGGATATATATGCACAAAATAAAATTGGAGGATAACTGTGTACCCAACATTGAGCATCAACACATGCTAAATCCACTTATGTAATAGGTGGTAAAAAAGGAAATTATCAAGTGGCTGGATACTGGGGTGATACACCCCATTTATGACAGTAAGTAGGTTAGTCTAGTGCAGTGTGTCCCGAAGAAAGGGGGTATGACAGTGATAGCCAACGACAAAAATGAGTTGGTCCCTTTAAGACCGGTGACGGGATGGTGAGTGTGCATGCACTACCAAAAGCTGAATAAATGGACCTTGAAGGACCATTTCTCCATGACCTTCCTGGACCAGATGATAGACAAGTTAGCAGGTCGAGGGTGGTACTGCTTCTTGGTAGGTATTTGGGCTACAATCAGATATCCATAGACACAAAGGATCAGGAGAAGACGACTTTTACTTGCCCATATAGGACTTTTGCTTTCCGAAGGATGCCTTTCAGGCTGTGCAATGCCCCAGCCACCTTCCAGCGCTGTATGATGTCGATCTTTTCTAACATGGTTGAAGACACCCTCGAGGTACTTATAGATGACTTCTCTATAGTGGGTGATTCCTTCGATACATGTCTGTTGAATCTTAACAGGGCACTACAGCGTTGTGAGGAGGCTAACTTGGTGCTGAATTGGGAGAAGTGCCACTTCATAGTCAAATAGGGATAGTTCTTGGCCATAAGATTTCTGAGAAGGGCATAGAAGTGGATAAAGTAAAGATTGAGGTGATTAAGAAACTGCCGCCTCCCATATCTATGAAGGGGGTCCGAAGTTTCCTTGAGCATGCAGGTTTCTATCGATGATTTATCAAAAACTTCTCCAAGATCGCACACCCTTTATGCAAACTATTGGAGAAGGATACAAAGTTCCACTCTGATGATAGTTGCAAGCATGCCTTTGAGACTCTGAAGAAAAAAGTTGATTTCTACTCATATGGTGGTTGCACCTGATTGGACTGCTCGTTTGAGGTGATGTGTGATGCAAGCGGAATTGCTGTGGGAGTTATGCTCGGACAAAAGTACAACAAGATTTTCCACTCCATATATTATGCCAGCAAGACTGTCAATGATGCTCAAATAGAATTATACAGTGACTGAGCAGGAATTTCTGGCTGTGGTATATGCATTTGACAAGTTCCGGGCATACTTGTTGGGCACAAAATCAATAGTGCAAACGACCATGCAACTTTGAGATACCTCATGGAAAAGAAAGATGCTAAGCCGCAGTTGATAAGATGGGTTCTCCTGCTGCAGGAGTTTGACTTTGAGGTCCTAGACAGAAAAGGATCTGAGAACCAAGTAGTAGACTATTTTTCTAGATTGGAGGATGAGTCAAGACTGAAGGATTGGTTGAACATCGATGATTCCTTTCCTGATGAGCAGGTATTGGCAGTGTCTGTTGACTTCATTCCTTGGTTTGCTGATTTTGCTAACTTTCTGGTGAGCGATATTATGCCAGAGAGCCTTAACCCTCACCAGAGAAAAAAGTTTCTGGGATGATTCATACTTGTTCAGTACATGTGCTGATGGGGTTATCAGGCGGTACATTTCTAGAAGCGGAGATACTAAGTATCATGGAGTCTTGACACTCATCCGCAATGGGGGTCATTATGGTGGGGCTAGAACGGCGAAGAAGATTCTCCAATATGGGTACTACTGGACCACTATTTATAAATATGCCCACAACTTGGTGCTTGGGTATGACCAATGCCAGCGACAGGGTAACATCTCGAAGCGCCAAGAGTTACCCATGACCCCGATTCTTGAGGTAGAGATTTTATACTCTGGGGCGTTGACTTCATGAGCCCATTTGTGAGTTCGTACAAAATAAATTACATCCTGGTGGCAGTGGACTATGTCTCTCTAAATAGGGAGATGTGGTTGCATTGCCAAACAATGAGAGCAAGAGTGTTGTTCAATTTCTGAGGCAGAACATCTTTTCCAGATTTAGGACACCCAGAACTATAATCGGTGATAAGGGTTCCCACTTCTGTAATAAGGTTTTTCGTGCAGCGCTCGCAAAATATTGAGTATGACATCACAAGGTTTCCATAACTTATCACCCGCAGACTAGTGGACAGGTTGAAGTGTCAAATAAAGAGATCAAGGAAATCTTGACCAAGTCTGTGAATGCTACCCAGACGGATTGGAGAAGAAAGTTAGATGATGCATTGTGGGCCTAAAGGACAGCTTATAAGACACCTATTGGTATGTCTCCATATCATTCGGTGTTTGGTAAAGCCTGTCATCTGCCCGTGGAGTTGGAGCATAAGACACTCTAGGCTTTAAAAAAGCTCAACATGAATTGGGAGGAGGCTGCTGACTTAAGATTTGACCAACTCAATGAGTTGGATGAGTTTCTCCTCCACGCATATGAGAGTGCAGCACTGTACAAGTAGACAAACATATTGCCCAACGGAGCTTTGTCATTGGTGACAAGGTCTTACTTTACAACTCCAAGTTGAGACTCTTCCCAGGTAAGCTGAAGTCAAGGTGGTCTGGTCCGTACACGATTAGCTAGGTGTTTCCCCATGGTGCAATTAAGCTAGAAGTAGAAAATGGGGATTGGTTCAAAGTAAATGGACAAAGAATGAAGCAGTATTTGGGTGCAGCAGAAGAAGCCTCAGTGATTGAGATCTTTCTCCTTGATGAAGTCTGAGTAGTCAAGACAATGCATCGTACCGCGACGTTAAATCAAGCGCTCCATGGGAGGCAACCCATGTATTGTAATAGTTATTACTATTTATAAAAAAAATATCATCCTATATATGTCATGCATTTTTCTTGTTTTTGACTAATATTTTCAGGGAAGTACAAGTATCATTTTGGAGGTTGGGAGCTTATGTGTGGTGGATGGCATGGCTGGATGTCACAACAGCCAAATTTCAGCTAAATGGAAGGCCATGTGCAGCTACACGGACCGTCTGGTATGAGATGGATCGTGGGGGTGCTCGTGTGGCATGCGTGAATGATATAAGGCATCCATGTGCAACAAGTTGTCCAAGTGGGGTGACATGGCCAGTCCACACGAACCTGCAACGTATTATGGCTCGTAGAAAGATCCATCTGGCATGTGCACGCGTGGCCGTCGGGATGTACATGGGAAATTGCTAAGTGTTGGGAAACGGGTAACCCAACAGCCCGTCTCGTCTCTAAAGACCCGTGTGGTCGACTGTTGAGGTGGTACCGACCAAAGAGGGACAAGGTAAGTGCTTTTTTTTCCAAGTATGGTGGGATGGACGGTCCAAACGGACCGTGTCATATGACACGGGCTGTGAGGCCATCCGTGTGGAGGAGAGAGAAAAAGTTCAACTATATTGACCAAGGTATTTTAATTTGACCCCAACATTCCACTTCAAGACTTTTCCATTCTCTCCCTACTCTCACGGTTCCTCCTCCCTTTTTCTCACATTCTCTCTTAAAATGAGATATGATACGCTTTGCTTTCTTGTTGTGTGAAAGTGCTTGAGCGACCGTTGGGAAAGAATTTTAGCGGGGAAGACAGCCGAGTCGTCCGTCTTTTCTTAGAAATTGCCTTATTAAGGTCCCATCGGTCGTAACCCTTACATTGCATTCTAATGAGTTTTAAGTTTTATTCTTCATTTCATGTGGTTCCTCGGTAGGTAGGGTTTCCATTAGTATAGTATCGTGTGCTTGTGCAGGTAAAGTGAAGCTTTTGTTGATTGATTCCTGACAGGTCTCTCGAGCCTTCTTTCTCGCTCTCATATATTTTACATAGATGATTGGTCTTGAGCGTGAAACTCTCCAGGGATTAAAAAAGAAATTCGACTTTTTCCTAATGCCAATAAGAAAGGATGGTGTTTTTAGGTAAAAAAGTGTGCCCAACAAATTACCATCTTATTTGTGATGATTCATGATTTAATCACACGATTCGTAGCTTAAACCAAGTGTGGGTGTCAATTTTTTCAAGCAACTCCTCTCCTTCATTGCTTTTCACTAAGTAAGAACCTAATTTTTCGTTCTTCTAATGTTGATTTTGGTGCTTGTATGTGTAGATCTTAGTCAAAGATGAGTTCTTTCTTGATTTAAAGCATCATAATATACATTGTTGATACTGGGCATGCATATAGTGGTGAAAACCACCATTGTTGAGTTCTTAAGGCTTAAACCATGAAAAGTGAGGATCTTTTTAGGCTTTTTGACATGATTTTTGGGGAAATTGATTTATATAAGTTGTTGTGTTGATTGAATCATGATTTAGTAGGATGAAATTACATTGACTTGTGTGTATGAGCATGAAAAACCTTAAGATTGGGAAAAGGGGTGTCGGACTACCCTTCACATGGACCATGTCATATTTCACAGACCGTGTAATGACCCGTGATGCGCCGTTGGCCAAATATCACGCCCAAGCACCTTTTGACGGTCCCTTTCGTGGTCTGTGTCTCGTTACACGGGCCGTGTAGGGTCCCGTGTACTCTGTCCCACCTGCATTATTTTACATAGGTTGCTTTTAATTTTTAAGTTATATATGTTCTTAAGTGCAATGGCCCTATGATATACCAGGTGATGCCATTCTTAAGGGTATTGTCACTTTTATGGCATAGGGGAAGTCTGAGTACCCGTTAGTACGTCAACCTATGTGTGCAATAATTTCTAACAATATGTATTCCTTTGTGGCACGTGCAGGTACTGTGGGTCCACGACGCAGCTTAGTTAGACACAGAATAGGGACGAGCTTGTGTCATGCCTCCGTGACTCCTCAACTGTATCATCTAGCAATCAGGTTGGGAGTGACTCAGGTGATGACTCCTTTAGTGGGTTTGGAGTTCGCTATAGAAGCAATGTCTCCCCCCTCTCCTCAGGCCGTCGCAGAACTTCCTAGTCTGAAGAGGGGGACCTTTTCATGAGAGTTGAGGAGGAGGTCGCTGCCCTAGAACAGGAGAACACTTCAGACCAGGATGAGCAGGGGAAAACTCTAGAGGCTGAGGGTCATGATACTGAAAAGCAGGTGAATGAGGTCAACTTGGGGACAGTGATGACGAGGCCATTCATTTTGTAGTTGCCCGAAGGACAGACCCCGAAACGTCCAAGGCATTCATTGTCTTTCTGAGGGGCCGGTGGACAATCCCAAGCGCTAAGGATATCTACACCAACGAACTTACAAAAGATTTCAAGCGGGGGGAGGGGGTTCAAACAGTGGCCGGTCCTTCCAGAGGTTCGGCTAATCACTGACCAACTTGATAGAGTTTTGAAAATCAGAAATACTTTCAACGCATATAAGTTCGGTTGGATGGCACAACCACCAGGGTACTATGGGCTCGCCATTATTGAAAGAGTTCTATTCCAACTATGCCTCTAGTCTAGTGAACTCAATGGAGGGTATCCAATTAATAAAGGTAAAGAGACAGGTCACCCTTACTAGGTCCCCGAGGTCATATGTAACGGTGTATGGTACACGAGTGAATATATCAGAAACTACCATCAATCAATTCCTATTTGGGCCAGACTACCAAGCTCCCCAGATTCCCAGTTTATGGAAAGACACATGCAGATTATGGACGCGGTGCGGATGTCTGATTCATCATCTAGGGCTACACTGTTGGGATAGATTGCAGAGAGAATAGTCATTCAAGGGGCAGAAGCGCCTTGGGTTTTAGACCCCAAGTGCCCAATTGCCAAAGCATCATTGACATTTGCTGCAAAATCTTAATGGTCGGTGGTGTGGGCCAGGCTAAGACCCATAGGAAATGATAATACACTCCAACTTTCGCATGCCTCATATCCAGGTACAGAGACAATGTGGGACGAACCGTTGCCTTTGAGATGCGGGGCAGAGCTTTATCTGAAAGGCCTAGTATGCCATTCCTGTGTTTGGTTCGTGCCCTTTGCAAACATGGTGGCATTCCCATTACTCATTTTTTAGACAAGAATATAGCTCCCAAAGGGGGTAGCCAACATTTCCCTGATTAAGGATGTCCAAACCCCGCTCATGACGAGCAGAACACGTTCACACGCAGGGCCGTCGAACTTCTCGTCTGCACCTCCACAACAACCCTTACCATTTGAGGATTACACCACCGCCCCACCATCAGGAGTGGCCTCTGAGCATCCCGAGGGTAGTGATGTAGCTCCTCCAGCTCAGTAAGGGTACGCATATGTACGTTATGAGTTTTTGGCCAGATTGGTGGCGGACTAGCGACAGACACGGTCTATTGTTGATCAGATAGTAGATACGATTCCCTACGCCCTCCAGTCTTATTCACAGCGGGTGGTGGACCAATATGATGACACCCTCAGGAGCCAAATCACCACCTTGTAGAGCCAAGTTAGCATATAGGAGGGATACTTCCACAACATGTTCAGAAGTATGACAGGGGATGAAATGAAGGATCTGGTACAAATAGTGAATGGTATGAAGGCTCAAATTGCTAAGCTGACTGCACAGTACCAGGCCCCTGCACCGGCACCGCCTCTAGAGTCGTGGATGAACCTATTCAATGTCCTCACAGCACTGGTTTTGGATGAGATATGGGTGTTCCACCAGTCCCATCTGAGGCACCTGCACCACCCACTGAGCAGCTTAGTAGGAAGGACAAGGTAAGCGCCGCGGTCACCAAAGAATCCTCTTGGTGACCCCCAGAAGGAAGAAGATTGGCAGTTGCGCAAGGCCTCTAGGGCCCAGCACCAAGCAGCAGCAGAATGGGCAGAACGAGAGTGGCTGGCCTCAGAGGTGGCACCGGCAGGAGCCTCGGGTAGCACCTTTGGACTGGGTGCTATATATGCTGATGATGATACCTTAGGAGGGTTTGGTCCTTCTGACACTGCTGACGCCTAGGGCATCCTAGGTATGCTCTATCCCATGTCTGTTCCTTAACATGCGTTATAGTGTAGTGAGGGCACTATACTGTCTTTTTGGAGGGGATGGGGCATCATGCATGATCTTAGGCATATTTACACGCCTAAATAAGCATAAGTCCCATAAATAGAGTTAAGTTCAAGGGTAAATCCGTAGAGTTTTAGGTATTTTAATGGGATTTTATGTATTATGTTAACACTGGACAAATTACGCTTCAATTTTGTGTTTTATTGCATTTTATCAGATTTTGAAGTTCCGGAATGAGTCCCAAAAGCAAAGAAAGACAACCCGCGAAAGAAAACGAGGAATGAAAAAATGAAAACACTTGGTCCGCGACCAAGGCGCGTTGCAGACCAATGTTATTTCACTAGAAAATTAGTTTTCAATGTGTTAGGTGAAAAGCACACCTAATTAACACTAGTACGCATCGCGGACTAGTGTAAAATGAGTGACTTTTTGATCCAGTCAACATTGTATGTGAAATTTTGTTAATATAATACTAAAGTGCATCACGAACTTAAGGGAAAACGTGTAAAAAGTTGGATTTTTTGGCTATATAAGTCGTGAGAAACCTATAACCATAAGATCCTTTGTTCTAAGTTTTGCTGAAGCTTGTGAGGCAGCTGGGCACTGTAGGAGACTACTCTTGGTCAGTTTTTATCTTCATTTTATCATTTTCTTATAGTTCTTTGTAACATTGGTGTGTATGATTAGCATGAGTGGCTAAACTTTTCATTTTTAGGGATTGTAGCTATAGACAATGTGTTAATCTTTGAGTTTTAATGCTTATGAATGGGTACTTATGATTGTTCTTATATTACTTAAATCTATATTTCTTTGTTTGATCACCTATGGAAATGAATATGTTTAGCATTGTGAATTTAAAATATGTTGGAATGCTTAAGAACATAATAATATAAGGAGCTTATTCAATTAAAATATGAGATTGATTTGTGCATTGGAGACTTGTGACAACTACCTCTACACCAAGCTCGATTCAATGTACAGGAAGACTTTATTAATGAGTTTCTATTGTATTGTTTATCCCCTCTCAACGATGTTAGACAAACAATAGGAATAGGCAAACGGAGGTGTGCAACCTCAATTTGGTAATTTCAACCATGTGAATCAATAGTCCATTGTCCGAACATAAGTATTAACTTTAAGATTAATACGGCGTCGCTAAGGTTACAATCCCAAAATCTCACATTATTTGATAATTAAATACAAAATAAATCGATTCTTATTTTTACAAAATTGCTAGTTTAATTTGCAAGTTAAATTATTTAAAACAAGATTTGATCAATTATTTCTTTATTGCACTTCAAACATTATAACTTGAAACATTAACAAATTAAATTAAATCCCTTGGGTACGATTATCCGATCCTTAAATTAAGGCCACTATGTTACTTGTTTTGATCATGTACACTTGCCTGTGCTGGGAGGCAACACTGCCACTTGAGAGTTTTTCTTGCCATGTTTCTTGTCTCTCAAGTGTATTATCTAGTAGAACTGACATGTTTAGGTGTATTGTTTAAAGAAATATAAGTGTCACAGAAGTCTAGGGTAGCCCTTGTGTTGATCTTTGTGATGTTCCATGTTAACAATGCTAAGTATATATGTGTTTGTATCTCATCTTGACTAACTTGCATGATTATGGTAAGTATTATATGTGAATGGTTGGTATTTTGATGAATGAAGTAGGCCTATGTGATTAACTACTAACTAGGGTAAAAGATATGTCATGCGTGTGTGAGCTAATTGCATAATTCTGTTGATGCACTAGTAAGATAGAACTTGCCTGGCTAGTCCCACCGAAATAATTGAATGACTGGATTATGAGGAGATCTTAGGACGTTGTTGTTGAACAGACACTTAGCCAAGAAAAATTTGACCAACCAAATGAAATTGTCCCTTCGAACCAAAAGTTGAGCCTAAATGGGCCTTTTCGTTATAATCACCCAAATTCACCTCATGAATCTATCTGTTGATCTCTGTTTTGGCCATCTATCTATTGATCTCTGTTTTGGCCTTGCTCTCACTAAGGACATTGTGAACCTCTACCTAGGGCAAAAGCCTAAGTTGAGGTGGCTTATGTTTGCCCTGGTCCATTAGAAAGATATTGTGAACCTTGACCTAAGCCAAAGGCTTAAATTGAGGGCGGCTAGTGTAAGGAGGCAGAAAAATGAGGGAGGAAAAGAACAAAATGATAAAAGAAAAAAAGAAATAGGTTGTGACCGTGGGCAAAGCAATGAGAGAAAAAGAAAAAGAATAAAAATGAGTGAATGAACACGGAAATCACTTCTTGTACTATAGAAAGTGGAAAAAATAGGGGCAAGAAAAGTTGGTGACCAAAAACCAAATGACTGAGTCGAAGCAAGTGTCTAGGAGAAGCCGTCTAGTCACTTTAATCCTAAATATACCTCACCTGAGCTCGAGCCTACATTACAAGCCGAAAAAGTCCTAATATGATCCTAAAAAGTCCATTCAAGAGTTAAGGTGGTGAAAATAAGGGCAAGTTCATGATCGAGGCGTGTGTGTCCACTGGAAGTCATTTCTGAGAGTGAGTGACTATATTCCAGTCTCTGTTCTACATGCTCATGTTAAGTGTGAGATTCTTTGTGGTGAGGGCACTATCTTTTGTATTAATTGATTGCTAACTTAACTGGGGTCTCTTTATTCCTGATCATATGTGGAATGACCATGCATGCATAATGTTTTTCTTAATCTTTGTGGGTTCGTTTGGGGGTGTGAGCACATCCTTGAACATGTTAGCGAGGCATATGCATTGAGAAATTGTGGGCAATCCATAGTCTGAGTGAACACTTGTGCTTGTGCGTTGTTTGGTTGAGTTGTTATTGCTTGAGGACAAGCAATCATTCTAAGTTAAAGGTGTTGATGAGTCATAGAAATACGACTTGTATAACATATTAAACAAAGAATTTTTGTGCGTTCTCAAGTAAACTTGTTATTTTGGTGTTTTTTTTTGTTGTTTTTCAGGAAAAATACTAGGGGATGGAAGAAATAAGAGTAAGAAAGAAAAAGGATGAAAAAGAGTGCAAAGAGGAGCAAAAATGGAACCAAGTGTGGGCATACGGGGGCCTACACGTCTCGTGTGCTTCCACACTGATCGTGAGGCCCATCGAGGCCTTATACTTGGCTGATGGCAGTGGCTATTTGGTGAAGGAAACACCCATGCACGTGGCACGGACCGTGGGATGTCACACAGGTCGTGCAACCTACCGTCAAAGTGATGTGAAGGCATTACCATTGAAAAACCAGCAAAATGGGCTAAGGGAGGCTATATGGAGCGTTTCACGGACCGTGTGATCAATCACGGCCCGTGACGTGGAGGCATGTGGAAGAATTTGAGCGAAAATAGCAAAGGCACAATAGACGGTCCATTTCACGGACCGTCATCCTCCACACGGACCGTTT
Organism: Solanum clarkiae; assembly: GCA_011800125.2. Lineage (NCBI taxonomy): Eukaryota > Viridiplantae > Streptophyta > Magnoliopsida > Solanales > Solanaceae > Solanum > Solanum clarkiae. The sequence goes on from JAABOM020107573.1 coordinate 23,797, forward strand.
GCCTGAGCGTTTGGCAGCACATGACGAGCAGCGAAGTTGAGGCTAAGGACAGCCACATGGACCATCTAACGGTCCGTCTACCGTCACAAATTTGGAGCATTCCAAAAACTTGGCGATCCAACTACAAAATGACAGGTAGCCTGATACAACATTGTTTTGGTATCTTTATGCCGACGAATATTTTCTATTTTAATTAGGATTAGGTTTTCTTTATATATAAATAGTTGTTTTATTTCATTTTTTACTAAGTCTTGGATGGCTAGAGCTAGGAAACATTGAAAAATATTATTTTATTGGAGATTTCACAAGATTTTGGGATTTTACTTATTGAATTCAAGCTTGTAACTTATGGATTCATCGATTCTTCAATAGTAAGTCTTTTATTGTAAATTCCTTGTATCGTTGTGAGTTTTTTTCTTGAATATGTTAGGCTAAACCCACAACTAGAATTGTAGGAACCATGACAAATCAATAAGATAGGCGAATATAGGGTAAATCTCGGGATTGATTAGTGTATATATCGTAGTAATCTTCATTATAATTTCTTCCTTGATGAGTCGATGCATTAGGGTAAGTTTTTATTCATTACATGCCAGAATGGATGTTTTGATTAGGAAAAGAGTTCTATGACAGAAATTCAAGGTTTTTAACCTAGTCTAAGTACGTGATACCGAAAGGTGAGAGTATTCCAGGATTTACAACAAGGATTAGTAAGTAGACATTCTGAGACCAAAAGGTGATGAATGATATGCATTTAAGAGGGACCAAGAGGTGAATTAGATGTTACATAACTTGTTATATCTTATATACGTAATTCTAAACGAGTTTACCACTAGATTCGACTATTGCATTCAATGTCATAGGGAACACAATCTTAGCTTTGCATAAATTATTTGAAATCTAGTCGTTCTTGCACTTATTTATTTCTTTAGTTTAGTAAAGTAGTTTGAAAAAAAAAACCTGTTGACTTTATGCATTTTTATTTTGGGAATAGATATTACATTTGAAAATGGTGCTAATACATATATTCTCACGCATTTCCTGTGGGATTGACCTCATCTCTGGTTGAGTTCTATATTTGATCAATGACTGCTACCATCTCATTCAAATCATCAAGAAAGAATTACTCACTTCCCAAGAACACAACAAACATAAGGACCCAACAATCTAT
>JAABOM020107583.1:0-66281 GCA_011800125.2 Solanum clarkiae
AGTTATAAACATCACCCTAAGGTTGCTTCCCTGGTTTTGGTTTCATTTAACAAGTGCATTTTATCGAGTTATCTTAAACGTCATGTTGATTGGAACTTGCGGGCTGTTGTATATAAGGCTATTAGATCACGTACTTCATGACTTCTTAAGTGCTGTTATAAGACTTTTTTAGGTTTGGTTATATGTGTAAATATTGCTGGAATAGTTTGGTTAAAGTTGGAATAGGTTTAGAGTTGTCGACATCGAAAGGTAGCGAAGGAAGGTAACGTTATGCTGTCCATTTTTAGATTGTATGGAATTGTGATGTGGCCTCAACATTTTTCTGGCCCTCGATTTCCACATTCTCTTCTATCTTGACTTGGGAAGTAGGAAGAGATTCTCCTGTGGGTAAATTCTCATTTGGGCTTCACTATTGGTAGGCTCTACCCTTCATTAGCCCCTTCTCCTCCTTCTTTCCCTCCCTCTACCTCGATCACATCCTCTTGTCGTTAGCTCATTTACTGACTCATTGATGAAAGCAATTGGCGTGGAACCATTATATCACATGTTAATTATCTACGGATAAAAGAATTAAGGAGTTTAGATATCAATTTGGATCAACAATTATCAACAGGAACTAAGTTATGGCACAAGAGGAGGAAAAAATAGAGAGATTTTCTAAAGTCCCGTAACCTCTCAAAGAAAAGTATAGATGTCTCTATACTGGTCTGCAAGACTCTACTAGATTTGTTTTGGTACAATGAGATTAATGAATTCATGGATCTGATACCAACTTTTATCACGACCTAGCCCCTCGTGATGGGCACTCATGCTAATCTTCTAGTGGAAGAACCATTACTCCACCCAAGTAAAAATTAACAAGATATAAGCATTCAAAGATGTGGAAATAGGTTTAATGGATGTTAGTACACACAACAATAGTGTTGTCACGACCCAAAATTGGATCATGACTAAAGAAAATAAAACTAAAGCAAAAGCAACCACAATACTTAATACAAAATCCCAAAACCTAGAGTTATTTGTACAAGAGCATATAAAGTAGTACAGATAAGTAAATACAAGACAGTCTCAAAAGGAAATACATAGTCAAGTCCAGATGTCAATAAAAAGAACTAAAAGAAACAATAACTCGAAGTCAGAGCCTCACTACTAAATCAGATAGTGAATAACTCTGATGGAATAAATTCAACTACCCTGTAGAGGTCCCTGTGCTCGATCTGCATGGAGGAGTACCAAGAAATCAGCGGTTCCTAATGGAAGGAGGGAACAAAGTAGGCGTGATTACCCTCAAATGTAGCTAGTAGGTTCAACCTACTAGGTAAGAGAAATCAAACAAGTATGTAATAACGAAAAATCCTAACACCTGCAAGGAAGGGGTTAGTGCACAATATATAATAATAGAACAAAGTAAGACAACCATAGCAGTCATGATGAAATGCATATGTAATGTATGAAATGCAATACATGGGGTGGAATCATAATGGACTCTAGCACCGATGTATTCATCTACTGAGCTAAAGCTACTAGGTAAAACACATAGGGTGTCACCAGACCATATACCAGAATTTCTAAAGTATCACGGCGGACGCTAGAACCTATGAGTACCTCGACAGACTCTAACACCGGTAATAAATCTCTCAAGTATCACGATGGACACTGGCGCTGATGAATACCTCAACAGACTCTTGCACCTATGAATAAATCTCCAAGTATCATGACCATCTATGGGGTTGATACATAATAGATGCAATATAAGGTGAATGCATGCTAATGCCATAATGACAAGACATATAAATATAGCACATAATGAAAATACTGATAAATAACCATCACAAGAATTGGGTAAATGACATCAAGAGTCACATTTGTACCACAAATCATCAATATGCCTCAATTCAGCATATTCTCATCAATAACCAAGTACACCAATAATATCAGACTTCACAAGTACAAAAATAGATAAATGCTGCGCGATAATATCTCAAATACCATCAAATTACCAAAAACAACTTTCCAAATAGTTTCACAAGTCTCATATAATCACAATGATATCCAGATTATCACAAATCTCAAGAATATAACTTATACAAAGTCACAATTTACTTCCATTTCAACATAATCGATATCGTATCTTTACTAAAATTCTATCATATCGATCTAATTACTCGTGAAACAATCTACATCTTACAATTATCACATAAATATATCTCATAACTCAAATCAAGTCCCAAAATGCTAGTTGAACCTACATCGATGTCGAAACTGCACTCGAACAAAGCTCTCGATCAACCCATGCCTCAAAACGATCTCCAAATCAATCAACCGCTATCAAAAATAGATACTACACGTCAAGAGATAGATTTTGATACTAATATTAGCACGAATTAGGCTTAGAATAAAAATGGTCAAAATTAGAGCTAAAATTCAAAGTTACTAAATCTGGAAATAAATTGATCAGAAATTATGATTCTATGTGATAAAAGGAGTTCGTGGGTGAAAATTTCACTAAAATTGAGTTCAAATTGAAGGAGAAATTGACATTTAAAGTTTTCAAATCATAGACATAAAATTCCCAGTTTTAATATCCAAAATCATGAAATTCCAGACAAAATCAAGATAAAAGTAGTGAAAAATGATTAAATTGATGATAGAAACACTTACCTATAAGATTTCCACAAAAAGTCTCATAAAAATTGCCTCAAGAAACTTGAAATATTGAAGCTTAAGTAAAAATTGTGTATTTACGAATTTAAAATTGATCAAACAAAAATACTCTTCATGAACGCGGAGACTAGGAAGAACACAAATCTCTGCAAATGCGGAGGCCTTGCTCGCGGACATGGAGATTAGGAAGACAAAGACCTCCGTAATTGCAGAGGCCTTGCTGGCGAATGCAGAAGTCTACTCAGCAAATACAGAGGCTAGTGGCCCCAACACTCCGTCAACGCAGATTCACCCACAAACGCGGAGAAGAAATGTGGCTGCACCAGAAATAAAAAACCAGTTATAATTCCAAACTCAAAATGGACTCCCAGGGTCCATTTGGAGTCCAAATTTCACAAACCAGACATGTATACATACTAGAAATGGCGATCTTGGCTCAGCAAAAGTATCAGAATTCGATTCCAAGACCTCCTTGACACAATTACCAATGCAACTCAATAAAACTAGTTTAAAACTCAAAATACCAAAACTCCCATCGAAAACTCCAAAAGTTATGATGAGACCATCTCTAGTATTCGAAACTATTAAAATTGTTGAAATTTCGATCCAAACTTTCGAACTCCAAATGTTGACCAAAGTCAAACTTTGTTTTGAAAACAACTGAAAATACAACTTTGGGTCCAAAATCTCTATTTTAACTTTGAATTTAGTTTTGTAACTTCTTCTAGACCAGATTCCATGTTTCGGAGCTAATGGAATTGATGGATTTCTAATCCGACACCCAAAACTCAAAATGGTACAAAAATTCACTTTTTCAACAACTTAAGCTTCCAAAAATGTCAAAACTTATATTTTTCACTTTTAAAACACAAGATCTCAATTCCAACAATATAAATAGTTCAAAATAGGTCCAAAACAATTTACGAAAGGAAAAAATAGTAATTTTCATAGATAATCTCAAAATGACTAGCATGGTCATTACAAGTGTACTAGATGATCATGTGGTGATTCCAATAAGCAAAATATGTGAGTCTTATGAGCATAGAGCTCTAATACTATTTTTTCATGATCTAAACTAGTTGTGATCGCATTTACCTTAATCCACCAAGACTAGTCAGCCTATAACTTTAATGATTAAGGTAAAGTAAAAATAAAGAAGAAATAACATCTCAAATAAGCTAAATAGGCAATCAAGTAAGCCAGAACTCTAAACTACCCTAAAACTTGTAGTCACATGTCTCTACTGTATATGAGAAAGATAAAAGAAATATAAGTCTCAATGTCTTTGATTCTCTAACTTAATAAAAAAATAGCAAGAAACTTGAGAGCTTGCTAAGGTGATACCTCTCATGACTCCAATGAAAGCTCGGATTGAGAAATAGGAGAAATGTACTCAAGAGGGTCTAGGCTTGCAACCTACACAAGTGTAGAAACAAGGAGAGAGTACACAATAACACTTTATTTAACAAATAAACTACTAAATACAAATTAGAGTAATGAAGAAAATGAGTAATCCTATCACACTAATTGAACCTCCAAAACTACAACTTGCAAGCAAATCAACCCAACCTAACAGTTTATAATTCACTTAGCACCTAGCTCAATAGTAAATCTCTAGTAAAGCAAATCATAACACCAAATACATTAATTAATGTTATCATAGAATAGGTATTCACAATCCACAACAATAGATAAAGTGTGAAATGATGTAACGCAATATCAAAGAAAGTGATATATGTCAGTCCGATGACACTTATCTGTTGAAGCTCTGATTAAAACCCATAGGGGAGTAAGACATCCATGTACTCAATGAAAGAGACTTGGTTATTAATAAACTCAACAAAAGAGACCTCGAACATCAATATACTAGTTAAAAGAGACCTCGACACTAAATATATATCAATATAGACCTTAGCTCCAAATATCCACCAAAAGAAATATTAGCACTTGCATATGTCGAAAGAGACCTTGGTATGACAGTATCTCAGAACCAATGTAAAAAAACATGTTCACATAATAATGAAGAAATGATTATGTATATAATAATAATAATAAGCACCTCAAGTCAAACAATCACCAGTAAATATTAAACTGTTGACTTAATTTTCTAATTAAATATTTCTAGTCAAAAAGCACAAAGTACATGTCATCAGTTTGCTTTTTGTTTTCCTTTTTTATCTTGTTAATTTATTTAAATGAATAATTTAGCCCTTAACCAGTGCTCCATTACTCTTCAATAGACAAAATAAAAAAATACTATATTCTACATACTCAACTAATGTTTAGAAATTCATTTACCTCAAATTAACCAAGGAACTACTTCAAAATTTGAGCTTTTCCCTTTCACCAAATCTCCAATATAACACCCTCTAATTCTTTCTACCTGATCTAGAGTGGATGTGCAGAGGTTGCCGAGAAAATGACTGAAAAAGACTGCAAAAGAAGGTTTACGAGTGACACTATGACTCGTAATCAGGTTTACGACTCGTAAAATCGGTCTCGTAGAACCCTAGATGACTTAGCAAAATTTTCTAAGTCTGAGGCATATATATGAAATGGTATATGACTCGTAAAGTATGTCACGACTTGCAGAGAGGGTTTCGTGATAAATTCTAGTAACTTAAGTTTCAGGACCCCTTATTTACAAGAGATGTTTACGACCCATGGAATGTTTTACGGATCGTAGAGAGGGGTTTCATGCCAATTTCCAATAACTCAAATTTTCATACACCTGATTTACGAAAGGTCATCTATGGATCGTAGAATGCTCTACGACTCATAGACAGGGTCTCTAAACCCAGATGACAGTTTTAATGAGGAGCATTTTTATCTATTTTAAGACCTATTTAAATAAATCCTTGATCGTTTTAGGCTTGAATAAAGCCTTAAAAAATGCTAGGTGTATCATTCACCATTCTCCACACTTAGAATTTCTTGAGGGCATTAGAGGAGGGAGAAGAAGCTAGGGTTTCCATTTCAAGCGCGAGGATCGACTGAGGTTCGATTCTTTCTTCCACTTTTAGGTATGTAAGGCATACTAAAGTGTGAAATTTCCTTCTTCACATGCCCCTTTCATCATTTTGATTCAAAATTTGGAAAAGAATTGAGATTTTTGAGAAATTTTATTATCTCCATACTGAAATTTTTGCATTCATTATGAACCCTCCTGATAATCTATAGGTACTTTTTGCGTTAAGTAAATTCTATATGAAGTTGAGGTAAAGTTTTATATTTGATCGCATAAATCCTAAATTGCATAATTCTATGAAATTCTATTCATATTGTTGAGTATTTGAGTTGAGTAAATTGAGTATGATTAAGTATGAGAAGCACGCTACATTGAGCCCCATACATCAATATATATGATTTTCTTGGTTGCACTATATGTAAGTCAAATTGAGTGAGTCTAAATGATTATTTGAGTCTAAATTGAATTTGATGAATTGCATCGTTTGAATAAGTTGATGAATAATTGAGAAGAGTTGAGATGAGATAATCCAATGAGGTTGAGTTTTAAATTTATTGATTGAGTGTTGAGGATTGAGTTGACTGCTAAGTTGATTGATGAGTTGAACATGTTTTAGTCTTGGGAGGAGTGTCAAGCACCGAGTTGGGAGCGAGTAAACCTCTACTCTAACCCATAAAACTGCATTGCCAGTATAGGATAGTAAGGAAAGACCCAAAATCATACACTATCTTTACTTTAGACTCAAAATAATACATATTCTTTTTGCTAGAGCATTAATAGTCCTTTTTGTTTAATAAAATGGTGCACTTTCAGTTATAACCCTTATCACTATTACTTTTTTAACTGCAGCCTCCTCACGTGCATTTTACAGTATTTTATTTTCCTTCCAAATGTATACACTCTGTCTTCCTTTCTTATAAAGAACATAACCCTTACCCCTGTTAAAACCAACACTGGAAATTAAAATTCAAAACTACAAATCAGATCAAATCCGGATCAAATCTCTATTAGCACCAATCATCAAGAAGCAATAATGATCTTAAGGTGGCAAAAGAATGATAGACACTCACCTCCTTTATATTGTAACAACTATTTCATTTCTTAACTGAGCCACAATCTATTGTGTAATACAAGTGAAAACTAATCTAGCAAAAAACAAGATAAAAATTCCATTCAATTGACTCTTTTGGTAAAAATTACATTCGAGACAAATAACTTTTGCCACTTTCTTATCAGGTGGCCACAAGCTACAATTCCAAATTTTAACATCAGGGCATCCCAGTGCTTGCAAAAGGTCGAAATTGGTGAACAAATATATTAAGTAAGGTTGGTCCTCCTATTGTATTACTCGATGCATTCTGATGCTGCTCCATAATGTGGTAATACATATTTGATTTACTTGGATGAAAGGAGAAGCTCTCAAGGCCATTGTTAGCAACGAAGTTGTACATTTATTTGCATTCGAATACTTTCAAGACAGTCATATAATTGTGGTTGCCAATACAGTAAGCACGTGTCCACGAGGCTCTTTAACGTTTCTTATTTTTCTTAAGAATATGGATCTATTTGTGATTAAAGAAATATGATTTTGAAGGGAAAAGAAAATAGTGTGATATGTAGTAGTTTGTTGTTAAAAAACTATGGATTTAGGATTAGGAGTAAAAGTGCACTATTTTATTAAATAAAAAGGACTATTAGTACTCCAGTGTAAAAATTATTTATTTTTTTGAGTCCATAGTCAAAGATAGTATATGATTTTGGGCCTTTCTCCTTGGATAGTCGTACAACCTATTCTGATGACTCTTTCCCCACAAGTGGACAATTACTATGGATCCATGAGAGAGTTGATCGCCCTTTTCCTTTGCAAGTTTAGGACGGTGCGTGGCAACGCCCCCGTCTTTATTGTGCATCACCAAACTAAAGGTAATGGGATTGGATGTCAGTTAAGAGAAACTCCTGACAACATTAATTGAGCATGATATTTTAAACTAAGTCTATTTTACTGAGCATACTTTAAAAAGCATGATTTTACTTTAAAACTTGCATGTACTAGGTGGAGTATGAGTTGTTAAGTCGAGATGAGTGAGTTGAGCTTTACTTTCTTGAGCTATTTTACATACCAATATATTTCATGTACTGAAGTCCATTTGGGCATGCATCTTTTCATGATGCAGATACAAGTGATAGAAGACTTCAGCCCGCACATCGTTGAGGTCCAAATCAGTACACTTCCAGAGTTGGTGAGCCCTCCTTGCTTTCTGGAGGAGCTTTTTATCTTATGAGTTGATTTAGTATATTTTTCTTTCTTTGATTTTGGGGTGTTCATGGCATGTCATGATTCCATCTAGATTATTGAGAAAAGGCTTCATAGACTATGAGAAAGGAGTATTTGAGTACTGATGTATCTAAACCTATTTCATTTTCAAACTATGATACAATAGAGTTGCATAGATATATCTATATCATATGTTCTATCCTTTTGGATGAGGTATTTATATTCTGAGTTCTTTCTTTCACTGTCGAGTTGATGTGACGATGAGGTTTGGTGGTTCTCTTGGAGAATAAACAATGGTTCTTCAAGTATCGGCCATACCAAGGGTACCCTCTCAGCGCGTGACATCCAATTCAATAAAGTCTATTTAAATGTGGAATTATAATAAGAATATAATAATATGACATCAAAATCATTAACTTATAAATTGATCCCAAAATAGCGCAAAAACTCTATCTAAAAAAAGTAGGGGCAAAATTAAAAATTAATACATAATTACTTTCTCCAAAGAATTTAAAAATCAATGGTGAAAACTAATTTTTAAAATGAGATAAAATTGGAAATTGGCCCATAATCATCAATTTACTCTAAATTCATGTTCTTGAAGATACCATAAAACTGAAGTTCAAAATCAGGAATTAAAAGTTGAAATCATGAAATATTTAAATGAAAAATAAAAATTTTAACTCAAAATCACTTTCTCAATAGATTCATCTTAAAAAATATCTTTAAAATTGCCACCTAAGAGTCCTCAAAGCTCAAAAATAAAAATGAAAAAGTAACCCCCGATTTTAGAAAATTAAAGTCTGTCCAGATGACTTGTTCCCCACAAATTCGGACATAGTCTCCGCGAACACAGAGGTCATCAGGACTGACCCTCTGTGAATGCGAACCTTGTAATGACCCTGAAGGTCATTTTTGTTGGCTTCAAGAAAATTACCATTTTACCTCTCCCATTAGATGCTCCAAGTCCTATTTGATTGGTTGAGAAAGTTGGTTTTCAAAAATTTTGTGAAAAGTTGAGTTTTGCTAAGAAGTTGAGTTTTAAAGGGTTGAGGTGCTTAATATTGAATTTTGAAGTAATTTAGAGTTTCATGTCTTGGAATAAAACTCCATCACTTTTGTCAATCTAAAAAGTAGAAATTGGTTTGAGAGAGTTATAGGAATAATATTTGAAGTTAATATGTGGATTTGTGGTCCGAAGTTAGAAATTTTGTTGAAATTTGAAAAAAGTTTGAATATGGTCAATATTTTGAGTTCGAATTCTCAAATTAGATATCTGATGGTTCCATTGATTTTGAGAGGTAATTTTAGCTCTAAAACAAGCTTTGGTATAATTTTTGAGTGCTCCATTAGTGTTTGGTACTTTTGAGGCCTAAGTTTAGTTGCAAGTAATTAAATTTTGGGTCAAGGAGACCTCAAATTCAATTTTGATAATTCCATTGAGTCTAAAATGTTAAAGTTAGTAGGGATGCATATCTGATTTGTGTTCACATGGTTCAAAATAAATCTCGATTGATTTTGTACTTTGAATGTGTTGAATCTGGTTTGGGTGCATTGTGTTGTAGTTGTCGCTTTTGCGGATGCCTGATTGAAAAAGCGACCTCCTATATAACCAAGACCTATCACTTAAGAGATGCCCAAAATTTAGGCAGGGTTCACTTAGGTGGACAAGGGTCGCAAAAGCGATGAGTTGCTTAAGTGACCCACTGTCCGCTTTACGAAACCCACCTATTTGGACGAGTACCACAAAATCGAGGTTGGTCACTTTTGTGACAATTGAGGCTTGGATTTTGGGATTATTCACGAAAAGTAAACCTCATTTACCATTTTTGAACTTAGGGAGCTCGTGAAAGCATTTTTTTGAAGTGGATTTTACAGGATTCCATTGGGTAAGTTATTTTGAGCTAAAATCTTCATCACACATTGATTATTTTTGTAATACCTAAAGTACCCCTAACTAAGGACCCAGCCAAAAATGTAGCATCCCAAGCTACTTTGGCCAAGACCGAGTTGGAAGATCGAAAGGGGTTTAAAAGATGTTCAAAAATGGTTTGATGAAATTTTTTGCCAAAGGATTTCAAGGATAATTTTTCATAGCAAAATAGATTAACTAGAAGAGTAGTTGACCAGTTTGCATTGCGGACTTGGTCAATCCTAGTTTAAAAATCACCATCAGAATTTTACGAGAAAAATTAAACTATGAGCGATCATGCCCACGTCATGAACTTGTTTCATGACATGTCAAATTTCTAGGCCGATCTCAATTTTAATAAGGGGCATTCTAGTCTTCTCTCCATTTATCCTATACTTATCCCACGTTATTCACCATATTTATAATCAAGAGGCTATGTGACATTAAGAATTGTTTGACTTCTATTGCATTCTAAGTTCATGTGGTAAAGCATGGCTCTATGAAAGTTCCTACCTAACTCGTGCGATACACGTTTATAGATCATGCCTTTTAAGCAAATTTCTATCTAAAAGATTGCTTCAGCTTCAAACGCTGAGATGCCCCCACCAGCGATGCCTCCTCAAACAACAGGTAGAGGTCGAGGTCAGTCTGCTAGAAGTATCAAGGCTCCTTAGACGCCTACTATTCAGCCTATCTCTACTTCAGATACTTATTTTAGACCAGCCATTACTATGCTCACTCAACTTGTGGCTACCTAGATTAGTAATAAGAGCTCACAGGTTCTTAGCTCTAGTTCTCATGAGCTGACTACTGTAGCATGTCTTAGAGACTTCTTAAGGATGAACTCACCAATCTTCATTAGGTCAAGGGTTAAAAAGGACCTCAGAACTTCATAATGAGATATGGAAAGTCCTGAAAGCTATACATGCAAATAAGATTGGGAGTTAAGCAAGATTCTTACCAGTTAAAGAATGTGACAAATGTCTAGTTCAACAGACAAGAAGAAAGTCGAGGTGAGGATGTTGAGCCTATGGTGTGGGATGAATTAGAGAATGCTTTCCTTGATTACTTCTTTTCTAAGGAGTTTCAGGGAGAAAGGATTGAGGAGTTTGTGAACTTGAAGCAATAAGGGATGACTGTTAAAAAATATGGCATAAAGTTCATCCAACTGCTCCAGAAATGGTCCCATACATGAGAGTTAGATGAAGAAATATGTCTTTGGTCTGAGAAAACATGCGACGAAGGAGTGTAAGGAATCAATGCTGATTCAGGTATGGACATCTCCAGACTCATGGTAGATGTGCAATAGGTTGAGGAGTACAAGAGAAAAGATAGGAAGGAACATATGATTAAGAAAGCCAGAACCGCAGGGCATGCACCTAGTAAGCATAAATATTAAAGAGATAGATCCTTCTTCCAGAAGAGATATTCCATCTATATACCATCCACAATGAGTACATTAGCACCAAACCACAGGTATGATCAAAGATCACAAAATCATTAGAAATTTTGAGCTCAAGGCTCTTAATCCCAAGAGAATGTGGTTCAAGGTTAGAGGGAGAATTCACCATGTGAGGAATGTAGCAAGCTTCAATTGCGAAAGTGTAAGAGAGAGCCAATTGATGTTATAAGTATGGTTAGATTGGCCATGCTCAAAGGGAGTGTTCAATATGGAGATAGAGTGGGGGAGAAAGCAAGGCATAATCTTCTTTGGCAGTACTACTAGCCTGAGCTACCAAGAAAGGTTTTACGTCAGGTGCAGGTGAGAGCACTACCTGCTTGTATGCCATGGTTGGTTGCTAGGATCAAGAGAAGTCACCGAATGCCATCATTGATATGCTTCGATTTTCTCTCTTGATTGTTATGCTTTGCTTGATTTGGGTACCATAATATATTTTGTGATCCTTTATGTGGACAACGTGTTTGAAATACTTCCTAAGCATCTTCTTGAATCCTTCAGTGTTTCTACTCTTGCTTGTGAGTCCATTCTAGCTGAGAGAATCTAGAAAGATTGCACTGTGTCCATCTATCATAGAGATACTTCAGTGGATCTAGTAGAGCTAGAGATGATTGATTTTGAAGTGATTCTTGGCTTAGATTGTATTCACACCTGCTATACTTCCATTGATTATAGAACTTGAATTTTCAAGTTTTAGTTTTCGAATGAGCCTATCATAGACTGGAAGAGTAGTCTTGTAGTGCCTAAGGGTAAATTTATTACCTATCTTAGGGATGGAAAGTTAATCTCTAAATGTTATATTTATCACATTATGCGATTTAAGGATGATGGTGTGGAATCTCTATCTCTTGAGTTAGTCTCGATTATTAATGAGTTTCCTGAAGTATTTCCTAATAATCTGCCCGAAGCCCCTCTATATAGGGAGATCAACTTTGGGATTCACTTTTTTCTTAATACGTAACCAATCTCTATTCCACCCTATAAGATGGCCTCTTCTAAGCATAATGAACTAAAAGAATAGTTGAAGGATTTGTTAGATAATGGCTTTATAAGGTCAAGTATCGCATTCTGGGGTGCTCCTATCCTAATCATGCAAAAGAAAGATGGATATTAGAATGTGCATTAATTATCAACAGTTGAATAAGATCACTATAAAGAATAAATATCCTCTCCCCAGGATAGATGATCTGTTTGGCCAGCTTTAGGGTGACACTTGTTTCTCAAAGATAGACCTTAAATCTAGCTACCATCGATTGAAGATGAGGGAATGTAAAATTACAAAGATAGCATTTAGGACTTGTTATGGTCATTTAAGTTCCTTATTCTGTCCTTTCAATTGACTAATGGACCTACAACCTTTATGGATCTCATAAACTGGATGTTTATGTCATATCTAGATATGTTCATAATTGTGTTCATAACCAATATATTGGTCTATCCTTGAACTAAGGAAAATCATGCAAATTATTTTAGTATTGTTCTCCAGACCCTTGAAGATAGGGAGTTGTATGTGAAAATCTTGAAGTGTGAATTCTAGCTATCATTAATGGCCTTCCTCAGCCATATTACATCTGGATATTGTATTCGGGTTGACCTTCTACAATAGGCCATAGGATTTTGTGATCTATTGTGATGCATCTAGAGTTGGACTGGCTATGTGTTGATGTAGAAAGGCAAGGTGATAAATTATGCTTCCTGACAGCTTAAGATTCATGAGAGGAACTATCCCATCCATGACCTTCAGTTGGAAGTTGTGGTATTTTCTTTGAAGATTTTATACCATCATTTGTATGGAGTGTATGTGGATATATTCACAAACTACAAGAGTTTGCAGTATGTATTCAACCAAAAGGAGGTCAACTTGAGGAAGAAAAGATGGCTTGAGCTACTCAAGGACTATGATACAAGCATTCTCTACCACTCAGGTAAAGCTAATATTGTTGTTGATGCTCCTATCAGGTAATCTATAAGGAGAATTGTTCAAGTTAAGGAGGAAAGGAAGGAGATGGCTAAGATGGTGCATAGACTCGCCCGATTAAGAGTTCAGCTTGTTGATTACAAATGAAGGCAAAGTCATTTTCAGAATAGATCTATGTCATCCCTCGGATTGAAGGTGAGATCATGTTTTACTCAAATTGAAGGAAGATATGCATAAATAAAAACTGATGATTTTCGCGAAAGATGGAGATAAGATGTTAGGATACCAATACAGATTGTGTCTCCTCAATATTGGTAATCTTTAAAAATGAATTATCGCAAAAGCCCATAGCTTCGTGTATTTCATTCATCTAGGAACTACTAAGATGTATCATGACCTGAGGGAAGTGTACTGGGGAGTAGGATGAAAAGAGATATTATTGACTTCATCTCTGAGTGTTTGAACTGTCAACAAGTTAAAGTTGAACACCAAAGACTATATGGACTGACCTACAACATAGAGATTCCAGAGTGGAATTGGAAGATTATCAACATGGATTTCATGACAACATGATTCTATTTGGATGATCATGGACTGAATGACTAAATCAACCCATTTCTTTGTAACAAAATATGATTAACACTATAAAGGATTACAATAGACATCACATCAGAGAGATTCTTAGTTTGTATGGAGTTCCTTTGTCTATCATCTCAGATAGACGAACCCAATTTACTACGTAGTCTTGGAAGTTTTGCAGAAGGGACTAGGTTCTAAGGTGAATCTTAGTATTTCCTTCTACCCTCAGATAGATTTCCAGATAGAGCACATAATTTAGACTTTGGAGGACATGTTGAAGGCTTGTGTCATCAACTTTAAAGGAAATTGGGATGACCACTTACCTCTCATTGAGTTTTCCTATTAATAACTTCTATTCAAATATTCAGATGGTTCTGTATAAAGCTTTGTATAGGAAAATATGTAGATCATCAATTGGATGTTTTAAGGTAGATGAAGTGGAATTGGTTGGACCAAACTTGGTGCATCGAGCTATAGAGACATCGAAGCTTATTTGGGAGAGGTTGAAAACTGTACAAAGCCGACAAAATTCCTAAATTGATGTGAGAAGGAGAGACTTAGAATTTGAGGTGAATGATTGGGTATACTTGAAGGTGTGACCCATGAAGGATGTTATGAGGATTGTCAAGAAATAAATACTTAGTCCCAAATATATTGGTCCCTACCAGATTAAAAAGAAGGTTGGTAATATGGCCTACGAGTTGGAGTTGGCCCCAGAGTTAGCTACTATTCATCCGGTGTTTTACATATCGATGCTTAAGAAGTGTTTGGGAGATCCTTACTTGGTGGTTCTCAGTGAAAGTATTAAAGTTAATGATAGCTTGGTCTATGAGGAGATCCTACTCTAAATCCTTGATCATTAGGTTTGCAAGTTGAGGACCAAAGAGATTTCCAAAGTCAAAGTTTTGTAGAGGAACTAATTCATGGAGGAAACCACATGGGAAGCTGAGGATGATATGGTCAAATACCCACATTCATTCATGCCAAATAATGATGATGTTGAAGATCATACTCTTTTTCTTAATCTGAGTTGATGTGTCCAGTCTTGTGTTTGAATAATTGATTGATTTAATATTTTAGTATTTGAGAAATTAAGTCCTGAGTTCATTCGTGCCTTGGTCTATCCTCATTTCAATCATAATTCGAGGACAAGTGGTCTCAAGGGGGAGATATTGTAATACCTAAAGTACCCCTAACAAAGGACTCCCACAAAACTATAGCATCCCAAGTTACTTTGACCAAGACTAATCTAAAATATCAAACGAAGTTTAAAAACATGTCAAAAATGGTTTAAGTGAAATTTTTGGCTAAGAGATTGAAAGTTAATTTTTTTGTATCAGAATTACTTAACTAGAAAAGTATGCGACCAGTCTGTGTTGCCGACCTGGTCAATCCTAGTTCAAAAATTACCATCAAAATTTTACGAGAAAATTTAAATCGTGAGGGAGCATATTCACATCGCAAACTTGTTTCAAAATAGGACAAATTTTTGGCTCGATCTCAGTTTTAATAAGGGGCATTCTGGTTTTTTCATCTCTCCTATAATATCTCACATCATTTTGAGAAAAAAACTATCCTCATATCAATTCCAAAATGTATTATTTCTCTCATTCACACTTTTAGACACTAAAAGCTAGGGCTAAAGAGAAAGGAGAAAGCTAGAATTCAAAGAATCAAACAAAAATCTTCAACTTTTGAGGGATAAATCTTCTTTCCATGTACATAAAGTTAACTAAAATGTGGATTGAATTTAACTGAAAGCCCTATCCCTTCGTTTGACATGATTGAGGTCAAGTTTGAGTCTCTGAGTTTGTCATGATTGATCTCTTGAGAATTTTTTTATAAATTCTATTAAACTCTTACATATTGTTGTATTAATTGATGTGTTTATGAGTCATGTTCTTGGAGTAACTGCATGTGCCTTGTTTTATATGAACCCTAATTGAATGTTTCATATAACCTACTTTGTTTATGTATGACTGAGCTTGAAAGCATGAATTGTGAATGTCTTTAATTGGAATGAGTTAACCGTTAATGTAGCCCGAGATATCATTGAAGGTCCTGCTTTTCCCAAATTGAGCAAGATGCATTTTGCGTACAAATAATGTCTTTAAAATAGATTTTTATTTTTAAAAATGTGAATGAACAAAAAGTATTATTGGTTGAAGGAGTTGATGGTGAGACGATGGTTGAATTGCTAAGATACCCAAAGAGACTAGTCGAGTGGCTTGATTGAATTGGTTGATTTGAAGTTTATGAGCATAATGAGACTTTGGAGGAATATTGAGCACTAAATTGGGAGAGATTAAATAACAACTCAAACTTAATAAACTACTTAGTCAACATAAGAGAGGATTGAACCATAAAATTAAATGTTTCCTTGTTGTCCCAAAAGAGGAGGACTTTGATTGATTATGGATTCAATGAGGTTGGTTGTCCCTTACATTGGAAAATAATTGGATGAGTGTGACAAAGACATCGCTTGGTACATTACTGGCCCATACTTAATGATATCGATTGGAGAAACTCTCAAATAAAACTTGATAGTACTCTAAATGATTCGTCTGAGCTACTTATTGTTGAGCCTGTCTAAAGCATAGTTTTAATTTAAAACTTGTGTTTAATTTTTTAGTTGAGTCATCATTTATAAGCAAGATATCTTGAAAGACCCCAAAAAGTGCCCACAATGTACCTCAGAAGTGCCCGATATCATAATTTCTATATTCTCAAAATTCATGTGTGATATCAAAAATCGGATTCATATTCTTGATCAGGAGGCAAATTTAAGTGGGAAATAGGTCTAACATCAATTTTAGAGAAATTGTATCAAAATTTGAAAATCCAAAGTTGATGAATTCTAGTGTTGATCTGCGCCCCTAACGCGACCCGGCTAGGGCGCTGACTAGTGTTATTTTTGCCCAGTTTTTGTTGTTTGGTCCAAGGCTTTTGGGTCTTGGACCTAAGTCTCCCTTTGCGTGAAAATACCTATACTTAGCCATATTTCACCTTCATATCATATAAGACATTCTCAAAATACTCTCTTAAATACTTAGACAAATATTTTACTCAAAATCAAGGGTTCCAAACTAATTCCGGATCTTAAGGATTTCACTCAAGCTTCAAGTCTCCATTCCAATCTTCAATAAGAAATTCTCTAAAGCTAAGGTATGAGGGTTTTAACCATTGGATCCCTTCACCCATGGAGCCCAAACTTCCTTTTTACATAATTCTCGTGTTTCTAAGTTGATTTACTTAGGGATCTTACTTAATATGAATTTAACTATGAACTATGTTGGGGTTTCATAAAAGTGACTGTTTGAACATGTTCTGAGCTATGAATCTTGGATCTATCTTGAGATTTGATGAAGGATTTTTAGGTATACTGTATGATGGTATTACCTAGTATTGGCGGGCTAATTTACTTCAAGTTTACTTGCATGATTTCACTCTTGAATTGCATGATTTTACAATATCATTACACCCGCCAAATGTTTGATAAAATGCCCAAATTATGTTTCTTGATGTTGTTGAAGGACTAATACATGGCATATGAGTTAAATGACTATATGATGATGAAATGATGGTATATATGTGTTGATTTCATAAGAAGTATCTATTGTATTGTGAGTTGACCATAGCCAATTGAGAGGTGATGCCTCAATCGCCTCCGACGAGGGTGGTAAACCATCAAACAATTGGGGGGGGGGTTAGTACCTCAATCATTTCCGGTGTAGGGTGGTCATGTCTATCAACCAATTGAGAGGTTGGTACCTCAATCATTCCCGGCAGAGGGTCGTCATATCTGTCATCCGATTGAGGGATTGGTACCTCAATCGCCTCGAATGGGGGTGGTAAGACATCAACCAATTGAGGGGTTGGTACCTCAATCATTTACAACGAAGGGTGGTCATGTCTGTCAACTAATTGAGGGGTTGCTATCTCAATAATTTCTGATGGAGAGTGGTTATGTTCGTCAACCAATTGAGGGGTTGGTACCTCTATCACTTCTAAAGGGTGATCTACCTTGGATTCCAAGTACTAAGTTTGCTTGGTCTATGATGAGGTCTCTTCTTTCACATGTAATATGTCTACATAAACATGTTTTACATCAAGCATCATTCATATGTGACATATTATTATTATGTTATCCATATTGCATTTTGCCTATGTTGCCTATCTCTTGTTGCATTGCATCTTACATACTTAGTATATTTAAACATACTAATACATACTCTATACCTATATGATGTTACCATGTATGGGCCGGAGCTCCACTAGATCATCCTCCTCCTCTGCGTGGCTAGTACTATTACTCTCAAAGCAAGTTAGTGAGTCCTCAAATTTGGGGACAATGTCTTTGATCTTATGCTATGTATAAAGACTTTCTTTCCTTTTTATTATATGCTTGACTATGAGGTGAGCCCGTTTTCTTGTCTTAACCCCTTCTAAATTCTATTTCTAGAGGTTTTGTTGGACAAGTTATATAATAAAGCTGTGAGATTGACTCTCTTGACTCTTTGATGTAATGATGATAGGAAAGATGTCCCTTAGCCCCGCATTACCTCATTTTCTATCTATTGTTGTCATTTTATTTATTCCACGACCAAGGATATGTAATGATATGTTAAGAGGCTTGATTGGGGTCCCTTAGGGTTCCCCATTCGTCGTGTCACGTCTAGGCCCTAGGCTTGGGTCATGACAAACTTAATGTCAGAGTACTAGGTTGTTAATGGCCCTTGGAATCCAACACACCGTGTTGATTAGAGTCTTATTCATGGTTGTGTTGTGCACTAGAACTATGAGTAGGAGGCTATGAGACATTTCATGAAATGGTTTCCTTGTTCTTACTCTATGTTGTGCTATAGAAGTTAAGGTATAGTTTTCCCCCCTAAAGATTGTTCTTTGCTATGCTAGATCATGCCTAACACAAGAGGAAGAAGAGCTTGCACACCCGAGGAACAACCGACTCATGGAGAGCTCTGGGATGCTCTCACCTTGCTAGCTCAAGTTGTGGCTAATCAAATTAATCAAGAGGCCCCAGCCCCTCATGCTCCTACTCCTACATCTCGGGTGAGAGACCTCATGAGGATGAACCCACCTGAGTTCAATGGGTCTAAGATGGATGAGGACCCTCAAGAGTTTATCGATGAGGTATATAAGTGTTGGCTATCATGGTGTGAGGTCGGAAGAGAAGGCAGAGTTAGTGGCTTACCAACTCAAGGGGGTGGCCCAAATATGGTACACTAAATGGAAAGAGAAGAAGGGTAACAACAATGTGGTTCTATGGGAGGAGTTTAAGGAGGCTTTCCTGAACTAGTTCTTTCCTCTTGAGCTTGGGGGGACAAAATGATGGAGTTCATGAATTTAAACCAAGGATCTACGAGTGTGAGGGAGTATGCCCTCAAGTTTAACCAACTCTCTAAATATGTTCCACACTTGGTTGCCGACTCGAGGTCTAGAATGAATAAGTTTGTGATGGGTGTATCCGATTTGTTGAGTGAAGAAGTCATACTGTCATGTTGATTAGTGACATGGATTTGTCCTGCTTGATGACTTATACTGAATAATTGGAGGGGGTGAAGTTGAGAAAGAGGAGGAGTAATGAGGCTAAGAGGGCCCATTTTGATGGTAAGACCAAAAGTCGCGAACGTGGCCGGTTTCATCAAGGCCAAGAGTCCTCACATGCTCCTAATATGAGGTTTGTTAATGACAACCTAAGATCCCAAGATGATGGTGGTGTGGTGCCTAATAATACGTGTCCAAAGTATGGTAGGGGTCATGGTGGCCCATACTTGAGCGATACCAATGCTTGTTTTGGTTGTGCAGAAGTAGGCCACACGATGATTGATGTTCGTCCACATGGCTAGGGTGCTAATGCGGTTCCTTTGGGGAGACGAGGTCAATAAGGTGGTGCCCCAAGGTACAATCGATTCTATGCACTCTAAGGGAGACAATGGATTATTGAGGTGCATGATGTCATCACTGATATGTTAAAAGTCTTTGATTTTGATACGTATGCATTGATAGACCCGTGCACCACTCTTTCTTTTGTTACATCTTTTGTTTCCAAAATGTTTCATGTTGAGCCCAATTTGTTGTGTGAGTCTTATGAGGTGTCTACTCCCATTGATGCATCTATTCTTGCTAGAAAGATCTATAGAAATTGTCCCGTTTGCATCTTGCATAAGATATTGCCTTGTGATCTTATTGAGTTTAATATGGTTAATTTGATGTCATTCTTAGGATGGATTGGTTGGATGCATATTATGCCTCTATTTATTGTAGAACCCATAGGGTCAAATTCCAATTCCCAAATAAACCCATCCTTGAATGGGAGAGTCAAGATGTGGTGGTCAAGGATAGGTTTATCTCTTGTATTAAAGCCCAAAAGTTGATCTCTAAGGGGTGTTTCTATCACCTTGTAAGGGTTAGGGATATTGATTCCAAAGTCCTTCCTATAGAGTTGGTTCCGGTGGTAAATGAGTTCCTTGATGTCTTTCCAAATGGCCTTCCCGGTGTTCCTCCTAAAAGAGAGATAGACTGTGGTATAGACCTCCTTCTCGATACTCAACCCATTTTTATTCCCCCTTACAGTATGGCCCCGACGAAGTTAAACGAGTTCAATTGAGGTATTTATTGGAGAAGGGTTCTATTAGGCCTAGCCAATCACCTTGGGGTGCAGCGGTGTTGTTTGTAAAGAAGAAAGATGGGTCCCTTAGAATGTGTATTGACTATCGGTAACTTAATAGGATTACCATCAAGAAGACGTACCCTCTCCTAAGGATTGATAATTTGTTTGGCCAATTTCAAGGGCCTAGTCACTTCTCTAAGATTGACCTTGGGTCCCAGTATCATCAAGTAAAGATAAGGGAGTGTAAGATTTCCAAGACGACATTCTGGACTAGGTTTGGACATTATGAATTTTTGATTTTGTCTTTTGGGTTGACAATGCACCAGCTATCTTCATGGATCTTATGAATAGGGTCTTTAAATCCTACCTTGATTTGTTTATTGTGGTTTTCATTGATGATATCTTGATCTACTCTCATAGTGAGGAGAAACATGAGGGTCATTTGAGGGTGGTGTTGCAAAAAGTGAGAGAAGAGAAGTTGTATGCCAGACATGAGAAGTGTGAATTTTGGTTGAAAGAGGTTGCTTTTCTAGGTCATGTGTGTCGAGGGATGGTATTAAGGTGGATCCTAAGAAAATGGAGGTGATTAGAAATTGGTCTAGACATTTGACTCCATCAGATATTAGAAGCTTCTTGCACTTAACGGGTTACTACTGGAGGTTTGTGAATGGGTTCTCTTCTATTGCTTGCCCCATGACTAAGTTGACCCAAAAGAAGGATAAATTTTTGTGGCCAATGAGTGTGAAAAGAGTTTCCAAACCTTGAAAGATAAGCTTGTGTCCGCCCCTATTTTGTCTCTACCGAAAGGGTTGGAAGGGTTTGTTGTGTATTGTGATTCCTCCCGCATTGGTTTGGGTTGTGTTTTGATGCAAATTGGTAAGGTGATAGCCTATGCATCTAGACAACTTAAGGTTCATGAAAAGAATTATCCTACTCATGATCTTGAATTGGCCGCTGTGATATTTACCTTGAAAATTTGGCGTCATTATTTATATTGGGTGCAAGTTGATGTGTTTACCAATCATAAGAGTCTCCAGTATGCGTTCACTCAAAAAGTTCTCAACTTGAGACTAAAAAGGTGGTTAGAACTTCTTAAGGATTATGATATGAGTGTGCATGATCATCCCGGTAAGGCTACTATTGTGGCCAATGCTTTGAGTAGGGTGTCTATGGGTAGCCAAGCTCATGTTGATGATGAAGGCAAAGAGGTGGCTATAGAGGTTCATCGGTTGGCTAGTAAGGGGTTAGGTTGGAAAAGGTTAATAATGGTGGTATTGTGGTTGTTGATGGTTCAAAATCTTCCTTGGTTGATAAGGTAAAAGCAAAATAAGATCTTTATCCGTCCTTGTTAGAATGGAAGGCATTGGTGAGAGAGGGAAAGGTGGAGGTTTTCTCCCAAGGGGGAGATTGTGCCCTTAGGTACCAAGGTAGGTTATGTGTGCCTAGTGTTGATGGCTTGAGAGAGAGGACCCTTGATGAGGCTCATGATTTTTCTTATTCCATTCACCCCGGTTCTACCAAGATATATAGAGATTTGAGGGATGTGTTTTGGTGGGGAGGTATGAAGAAAAACATTGCCAAATTTGTATCCATGTTCATAGTTGCCAACAAGTCAAAACCGAACTCCAAATGGCCTAACCTAAGACATAGAGATATCTACTTGGAAGTGAGAGGATAATAACATCGATTTTGTGGTTGGGTTTCCTATGACTAGAAAAGTTTTGATTCTATTTGGGTTGTGGCTAATAGAATGACAAAGTCGGAACGACCCCAAAAAGTGCTCGAAAATGTGCGTCGAAAGTGCCTAGAATTGTAAGTTTCATATATCTCAAAATCCATACGTGATATCGAAAGCTCGACTTCATATTATTGTTCAGGGGGTCAAATTGAGTGGGAAATGGGTCTAACTCCGATTTAAGAGCAACTGTAGAAAAAATTGAAAATCACAAAAATGCGATTTCCAGAGACAATCCGTCCCCTTGGAGCGACGCGCTCTGTGTATTTTTGTGGTCAATTTTCTATCTCGATCTAAGACTTTTGAGTCTTGGGCCTAAGTTCTCCCATGCATGAAAATGCCTATACATAGTCTTATTTCACCCTCATATTATTGAAGACATTCCCAAATACATTCTCAAATACTTAGAAAATATTTCACCTCCTAAATTCAAGTGTCAAACTCATCCGGATTCTAAGGCTCTCAATCAACCTTCAAGTCTCCATCTCCAATTTTCATCAAGTTCATCTCCAAAGATAAGGTATGTGGGTTTCCTTCATGGGCTCCTTTCACCCATGATACCCAAGCTCTCTTTTACACAAAATTGAATGATTTAAAGTTGATTTATTCATAGGTCTTATCTATTACGAATTTCGCTGCATAATATATTGGGGTTTATGAAATTGTGACTGTTTTAGCATGTTTTGGGTCAAAACTAAGATAAATTGAGAGGTTTGATGAAAGATTTTGATGTATATTGTTTGAAGGTGTTACCGAGTATCTATTGATGGTTTTACATTGAATTTTCTAACATGATTTCATTCTTAATTTGCATAGTTTTAAACTAGTACTATACACACGCCAAGTGTTTGATAAGATGTCCAGATTATGATTTCTTGAGGAATTGAAGGACCAATGTATGCCTTATGAGTTGAATGACTATGTGATGATGAAATGATGATAAAAGGAGTGTATATATGATATTATATCGATAGTGTTGGGGATGACTAAGCTTCACTCGGGAGGTTATAGGCCCAGGTAACCTTGTTGAGGGGTTTGTACCTTGATCACATCGCTCGGGAGGTGGAAGGCCCGTGAAACCATATTGGGGGTTTGTATCCATCAACCATGTTGGGGGTTTGTATCCATCAACCTTTTTGGGGGCTTTGTACTTCATCAACCTCATGAAGGGGTTTGTACCTCATGCGCCTCTCCAAGGAGGTGGTAGGCCTTGGATTGTACTAAGAATGGTCACTTTTTACACTCGTATTAGATCTATATAAGCATGATTTTACTTCAAGCATCATTCATACATGCCATATTGCTATAAGATTTTTCATTCCCTATGTTATGCATTTATTTATGGTGCTTATCACTTGTTGCATTGAATCCTACATACTTAGTACATTTAAATATATTAACGCATAATATATGCCTACATGATGTTACCATGTAGGAACTGGAGCACCGCTTGATCATCCTCCTCCTTCATATGGCTAGTACGATTGTCTCTCAAGCTTATGATGAGTCCTCCATTTTGGGGACGTTGCTTATGATTTCTTGCTATGTACTAAGACTATCTTTCTTTTAAGATATTTATTGACTATGAGGGTGAGCTCGATTGCTTGTCCTAGCCCCCGCTCTTATATATGTAGTGGAGGTATTGTTGGACATGTTATGTATCTATGCTATGAGCCTTAACTCTCTTGTTCTTAATGTCTATGGTATTAAAGTGTTTCTCTTAGCCCAGTTGTCCCAATTTAGTACTTATCGTTGTATTCAATTTCTTTTGCTATCAAGGATATGTAATGATTTGTTAAGAGGCTTGCTTGGGGTCCCTTCAGGTTCCCCATGCACCGTGTCATGTCTAGGCCTTAAGCTTGGGTCGTGACAGTCAGCTCATTTCCTACCGGTTAAGACTACTTATGGGGTCGAAGACTGTGCTATGTTGCACATTCATGAGTTGTTTAGATTGCATGGGGTGCCCTTTGCTATCATATAGGATTGTGGTGCTCAATTCACTTTAAACTTTCGGAGGTCCTTCAAAAGAGGTCTTGTTACCAAGGTTAAGCTTAGTATAACCTTTCACCCTCAAACGGATGGCCAAGTCAAAAGAACTATCCAAACACTTGAGGATATGCTTAGAGCTTGTATTTTGGAGTTTAAGGGTAGTTGGGATAATCATCTTCCATTGATTGAGTTTGCTTATAATAATATCTATCCTTCTAGCATTGGTATTGCTCCTTTTGAGGCTTTCTATAGTAGGCGTTGTAGATGATCGTTTGGGTGGTTCGAAGTGGGAGAGATGGAATTATTGCGTCCGATCTGGTCATGGCTACTATGGAGAAGGTAAGGTTGATTAGGGAGAGGTTGAAAACATCCCAAATTCATCAAAAGTCCTATGCCGATGTGAGGAGAAGGGAGCTTGAATTTAAAGTTGGTGATTGGGTCCATTTGAAGGTTTCACCCATGAAGTTGTGGTTCGTTTTGGTAAAAAGAGTAAATTGAGTCCAAGATTTGTGGATCCTTATAGGGTGTTGAGGAGGATTGATAAGGTCGCCTATGAGTTGAAGTTTCCTAGTGAAATGGACTTGGTTCATTTGGTCTTTCATGTATCCATGTTGAGAAAATGTGTGGGTGACCTGAATGCTATTGTTTCATTGGATGTTGTAGGTGTTATTGAAGACTACTTGACATATAAAGAGGTTCCAGTAGAGATTTTGGATCGACAGGTGAAGAGGTTGAGGAACAAGGATGTGGCTTCCGTTAAGGTCCTTTGGAGGAATCAACAAGCCGAAAGTGCTATATGGTATGCCGAGGCGGACATGCAAAAATGATATTCCTATCTCTTCTATTATACTCAAGCCTAATGTACTAATTCTAAGTTTTCTATGTGATTTCATGTCTCATGTATCAACCCCTTATGTCATTGCATGTATTTATGTTTACGTAGAGAAGTTCATGGAAATTTTACCACTTATGTTGAGATTCTTGAAACGATGTTTAAGTGCATTATTGCATTCTTGTTGGGGATAATTTCTTCATGATTACACTTCTTATGTACGCTTATTTGACATTCGGGGATGAATGTTCCCAAGGGGAGATATTGAAACGACCCCAAAAAGTGTCCGAAAATGTGGCGTGGAAATGCCTGAAATTATAATTTCCATATATCTCAAAATTCATGCGTGATATCAAAAATTTGAGTGGAAAATTGGTCTAACCCCAATTTAGAGCAACCATATCAAAATTTAAAAATTTAAAAATGATGAATTCTAGTGTTGATCCGCGCCTTTGGCACGACGCGACTGGGCGCAGACTACTGTTATTTTTACCCAATTTGTGTTGTTCGGTCAAAGGCTTAAGTCTTTCCATATGTGAAAATACCTATACTTAGCCATATTTCACCTTCATATCATACAAAACATTCCCCAATACTCTCTCAAAAACTTAGACAAATATTTTACTCAAAATCAAGGGTTCTAAACTCATTCCGGATCTTAAGAATTTCACTCAAGCTTCAAGTCTCCATTCCAATCTTCATCAATAAATTCTCCAAAGCTAAGGTATGTGAGTTTTAACTGTTGTAAGCTTCCTTTTTACATGAATCTCATGTTTCTAAGTTGATTTACTTATGTGTCTTACTTAATATGAATTTAACTATGAATTATGTTGGGGTTTCATAAAAGTGTGACTGTTTGGGCATGTTTTGATGATGAAGGGTTCTGATGTATATTGCATGATGGTATTACCTAGTATTGGTGGGTTAATTTACTTCAAGTTTACTTACATGATTTCACTCTTGAATTGCATGGTTTTACACTAGCATTACATACCCACCAAGTGTTTGATCAGATGTCCCAATTATGTTTCTTAATGTTGTTGAAGGCCTAATGCATGAAATATGTGTTAAGTGACTACATGATGATGAAAGAATGGTATATATGTGTTGATTTCATGAGAAGTATCTATTGTGTTGTGAATTGACCATAGCTAATTGAGGGGTGATGCCTCGATCACCTTAGATGGGGGTGGTAAGCCATCAAGTTATTGGGGGGTTAGTACCTCAATCATTCCCGGTGGAGGGTGGTTAAGTCCATCAACCAATTGAGGGGTTGGTACCTCAATCTCTTCGAATGGGGGTGGTAAGCCATCAACCAATTGAGGGGTTGGTACCTCAATCATTTTCGATGGAGGGTGGTCATGTCAATCAACCAATTGAGGGGTTAGTACCTCAATAATTTCCAACAGAGGGTGGTCATGTCCGTCAACCAATTGAGGGGTTGGTGACTCAACCACTTCTAAAGGGTGGTCTACGTTAGATTCCGAGTACTAAGTTTTCTTGGTCTATGATGATTGTCTCTTCCTTCATATGTAATATGTCTACATAAGCATGTTTTACATCAAGCATCATTCATACATGACATATTGTTACTATGCTATCCATTGCTTATGATATTATATTTTGCCTATGTTGCCTATCTCTTGTTGCATTGCATCCTACATACTTAGTACATCCAAATGTATTAACACATACCCTATGCCTACATGATGTTATCATGTAGGGACCGGAGCTCCACTAGATCATCCTCTTCCTCCGCATGGCTAGTACAATTACTCTTCAAAGAAAGTTGGTGAGTCCTCAACTTCAGGGATAATGTCTTTGATCTTATGCTATGTATAAAGACTTTCTTTTCTTTTTATTGTGTGCTTTACTATGAGGGTGAGCATGGTTGCTTGCCTTGGACCTCGCTAAGTTTTATGTCTAGAGGTGTTTTTTGACAAGTTATGTAATGAAGTTATGAGATTGACTCTCTTGAATCTTTGATGTTTATGATATGAAAGATGTCCCTTAGCCCCGTATTACCCTATTATCTATATATTGTTGTCATTTTATTGCTTCTGCAACCAAGGATGTGTAATGATATGCTAAGAGGCTTGATTAGGGTCCCTTCGGGTTTCCTATTCGCCCTGTCATGTTTAGGACCTAGGCTTGGGTTGTGACATATCTGAGTTGATCATGTCTTGAATTTGTTGTCTTCCAGTAATTTTCCATGTAATATACTATATCCTGATGTCATTTGGCACTGCATCTTTTCATGATGCACATACCGGAGTTATAGATCCTTAACAGGTGCACCGTTTAAGATCAAGCATTCCAAACTTATGGTGAGTCCTCCTCGCATCCAGAGGTGCTCCTTTTTTTATTAGTTTTTCTTTGATTTAGTTAGACTTTGAGGTTGCCATGGATCTATCACTAGTACCTTTTTAGTAATTCATAGGAGTAGAGACTTCATAGACTAGAAAGTGTTTGGATTGAGTTAAGGTCTCTATTTTTCGAGAGTTGTTGCTTTTGAAACTATTCCTTGATGATGGAGTGGTTGAAGAATTGTTTAACAACTAGAAGCAGTACTCCTTTGAGTTTTTTGATTTAGGTAGCCCACTCAGATGCATTTTACTCTTAGATCGAGTCTTTCGCAGTATGAATGAATGTGTGATAAAGCCAAGTAATTTACTTGGAAAACAAAAATAATTTCTGAACACTGGCCAAGTCCAAAGTTCCCTCCTCGAATGTGATAATTTCTTATTTTTAACATCAAAACTGATGGGTTTGAGATGAAAAATTGGGAGTTTTGTTCATGAACTCAAAGTTTTGCTAAAATAGTGATTATAAATTAATTTTAACACCATTTTAAAAATGGTTTTCACTAATAAATTTCTACTACCATAAGAAAAATTTTAATACAAAAATTTTAGATTTCAACTCCATTTTTTGGTATTGAACTTTTGAGTCGTATTCTTAATTTTCGTTGAGTTTTATGATTTTGGCATCGTTAATTTTGAAATTTCATTGTGCATCATTATTTTAGTAGATTATGGTATTTTGGATACTAATTAGAAGTGGAAAGATGAAATATTGGACTGATTACTTGATTTTATTGAGGCAAGGAGATTCCTAAACTTTATTAAATTTATTTAAACCTTGTATTTTTCTTCTTTGTGTGTTGGAGAGTAATGGGAGTTTCGAAGATGGATGAATTATTCATAAAATGACTTAATAAAAGTGATGGGAGGGGGAGGAGGGGGGGTTAATAAAATGGCTTTGTGATAGTATGTGAAACTTGATTCATGATTTGATATAAACTTGTTGATGCTATTAATCCTTATGTTGAGATAATTGATTGATCATGTAGTTCCCGTTGTTGAGAATTTTGAATTACTTCTATTGATTCAGGTATTGATATTGACTAATGCTATTTGTTGAGACAACTATTGAGGAATTATAAATGTGATATTGATAAAATATTGTATAATGTTGATTGTGGTGAAATTATTGGAGAATACTATTGACAATATTGACTCTTTTGATGAGTAGTCTTCAATGATGATGGAAAGTGATATTACTTTTTTTGGTAGAATAAGATATAATTATATTAATTAATAATATGCATCATTACAAGGGAGTGACAATTTTATTAAATCATCACTTGATGATGATTCTGTTATTAAAAGAATGATGAGATTAATTGACTAGATTGATAAATTATGAATTATGTGGATTCTTCGCATACCCTCATGCCTATTTAAAAGTGATTATTATGTTAAAATTAAACAAGGATGAGTCCAACAATTGATGAAAAGCCAAAGAAAAATGATTCTGACTAGAATTGATAAATGCTTAAAGAAGATAGTTTTGACAACTGTGATAAATAGCCGAATGGAAATGGTTCCGAATAGATTTGATTGTGCCAAGGCCTATCACCCCGTTGGATAGGCACATGAGGTACAAAACCCTTCATGAGGTTGATAGAGTACAAATCCTCCATCAAGGTTGACGGATTACGAACCTCCCATCAAGGTTGACGGAGTACAAACCCCCTATCAAGGTTGATGGGTACCAACCTCCAACAAGGTTATCCCGGCCTATCATCCCCGAGCTAGGCATCTAGGTACCAACCCCTCAATAGGTTACCCGGGACTACAACTCCCCGAGCTAGGCTTGGTCATCCCCAACACTATAGAGATAATATCATACACACACACACACACACTCACACTCCTTTCATCATCATATACATACATTCCTTTTCATCATCATTCCATCATCATTTCATCATTATATAGTCACTCAACTCATAAGACATGCATTGGACCTTCAATTCCTTAAGAACCCATAACCAAACGTTTTATCAAACACTAAGAGAGTGTGTAATGTTGGTATAAAACTATACAATTCAAAAGTGAAATCATGCTAGAAAAATCAGTGTAAAGCCATCAATAGATACCTGGCAACACCCTCAAAAAATATACATCAAATCGTTCATCAATTCTCACAATGGACCTTAGATTGATAGCTCCAAACATAGTAAAACAGTCATAATTTCATAAACCCAAACATAGTGTGCAGTGAATTTCATAATGAATAAGATCCATGAATAAATCAACTTTAAATCATGCAATTTTGAGTAAAAGAGAGTTTGGGCATCATGAGTGAAAGGAACCCATGAAAGAAACCCACATACCTTAGCTTTGGAGATGAACTTGACGAAGATTGGAGATGAAGACTTGAAGCTTGAGTGCAATCCTTAAGATCCGAAAAGGGTTTTGAGACTTGAGTTTTAGAGTAAAATATTTGACTAAGTGTTTGAATGAGTATTGGGGAATATTTAGAATGATTTGAGGGTGAAAAATGACTAAGTATAGGTATTTTAACATTTGGGAACACTTAGGTCTAAGACTTAAAAGTCTTGGACTGAAGTCAAAAATTTGCACCAGTTAACATTAGTGCACGTCGCAGAAGGGACGCGTAAACCCCACTAGAAATTGCATTTTTGGAAAATCAAAATTGCTAATCGTTTGCTCTTAAATTGGGGTTAGACCCATTTTTCACTCAAAATGACCCCCTGAATAAGAATATGAAGTCGAATTTTTGATATTGCGCATGAATTTTGAGATATATGAAAATTATGATTCCAGGCACTTCGGAGGCACATTTTCGAGAACTTTTAGGGGTCGTTTCAATATCTTCCCCTTGGGAACATTTGGGGTTCCCCTTGGGAACATTCATCCCCGAATGTCTAAGAAAGATATATGAGAGACATAAACATGACAATTGCAGCCCACATAAGGATGCAACAATGCACTTAAACATCATTTCAAAATCTCA
Source organism: Solanum clarkiae (assembly GCA_011800125.2). Lineage (NCBI taxonomy): Eukaryota > Viridiplantae > Streptophyta > Magnoliopsida > Solanales > Solanaceae > Solanum > Solanum clarkiae. The sequence continues at coordinate 30,288 of JAABOM020107583.1, forward strand.
TCATAAGTGTAAAATCATCATGAACTGGTCAATTTAAACATGAGCATATGCAATGACATGAGGGCTGAACTTAAGACTTGAGATCATATAAAGGACTTAGATCAATACCCTAGGCTTGATTGGAGTAGAAAAGGTAAGGATATCGCTTTTGCATGTCCACTTCAGCCTCACAAGTAGCACTTTCAATTTATTAGTTCCTCCAAAGGACCTTAACGGAAGAGACCTCTTTGTTTCAAAATCTCTTCACTTACCTATCCAAGATCTGAACTGGAACCTCCCATAGGTCACATTATCTTCAACAACACAACAACATCAAGAGGTATAATAGCATTCGGATCACCCATGCATTTCCTCAACATGGACACATGAAATACCGGATGAACCAAATCCATTTCTCTAGGCAAATACAACTCATAAGCTACCATGCCAACCCTTCTCATCATCCTATAAGGACCCACATATCTTGGGCTCAACTTTCCCTTCTTACCAAAATGGACCGCACCCTTCATTGGTGACACCTTAAAGTAGACCCAATCGCCAACCTTGAACTCTAGATCCGTTCTCCTTACGCGGCATAAGACTTTTGACGACTTTGGGCCGTCTTCAACCTTTCTCTAATCAGTCTAACCTTTTCATGAGCCTTTATAACCAGATCTAGTCCTAACAAATCTACCTCACCAACCCCAAACCAACCAACTGGTGATCTAAAACTCCTACCATAGAGGGCCTCAAAGGAGCCATATTGATGCTAGAACTACAACTATTCAAACTCAATCAATAGAAGATGATCGTACTAACTACCCTTAAGCTCCAACACACATGTTCAAAGAATATCCTCAAGAGTTTGGATGATTTAAGGGTGGAAGGTAGTACTAAGATTAACTCTTGTACCAAGACCCCTTTGAAAGGACCTCCAAAAGTGTGAAGGGAATTTTGCCCAACTATTTGATATGATGGACAAAGGAACCCCATGCAACCTTACCAAGTCATGAATGCATTACCTTGCATAATCTTCATCCCCATACGTGGTTTAACTGGAAGAAAGTGAGCGGATTTTGTCATCCTATCAACCACAACCCAAATGGAATCAAAACTCTTTCTAGTCATGGGCAACCCAATCACAAAATCCATATTTATCTTTTCCCACTTCCAAGTAGGAACCTCAATGTCTTGGGTTAAGCCACCTGACCTTTGATGTTTGTCTTTGACTTGTTGACAACTATGACAACTAGAAACGAATTTGGCAATATCCCTCTTCATGCCTCACCACCAATACATATCCCTCAAGTCTCCATACATCTTGGTGGAACCGGGGTGGATAGAATAAGAAGAATTGTGGGCCCCATCAAGAATTTTCTCCTTCAAACCATCAACACAAGTCACACACAACTTACCTTGGTACCTAAAGGGCACCATCTCACCCTTGGGAGAAGACCTCCACCTTGCCCTCTTTCACCAAGGCCCTCAATTCTAACAAGGAGGGATCAAGATCTTGTTTTGCTATCACCTCATCAACCAAGGAGGACTTAGAACCATCAACAACAACAATATCACCATCACCAACCTCCTCCAACCTAACCCCCAATCTTGCTAACTGATGCACCTCCCTAGCCATCTTCTTATCACCACCATCCACATGAGCTAGGCTACCCATAGACACCCTACTCAAAGCATCCACCACCATATTTTCCTTATCGAGATGATTATGCACACTCATATCATAGTCCTTAAGAAGTTCTAACAATCTCCTTTGCCTCAAGTTGAGAACCTTTTGAGTGAAGACATATTGGAGGCTCTTATGATCGGAGAACACATCAACATGGACCTCATACAAGTAATGACGCCAAATCTTTAAAGCAAACACCACGACGGCTAATTCAAGATCATGAGTAGGATAGTTCTTTTCTTACACTTTGAGTTGTCTAGAAGCATAGGCTATGATCTTACCATTTTGCATCAACACAACCAAACCAACCTGTGAAGCATCACAATACACAACAAATCCCTCAAGCCCATTCGGTAGTGACAATATAGGAGCAGACACAAGCTTATCTTTCAATGTTTGGAAACACCTTTCACATTTATTGGACCATACAAACTTAGCCTTCTTTTAAGTCAATCTTGTCATAGAAGAAGCAATAGAAGAGAACCCATTCATAAACCTCTGATAATAGCCCGCTAAGCCCAAGAAGCTCCTAATTTCGATGGGGTCAATGGTCTAGGCCAATTTCTAATCACATATGTATTCTTAGGATCGACTTTAACACCATCCCCCGACACCACGTGTCCTAGGAAGGCAACCTCCCTCAACCAAAATTCACACTTTTCATATTTAGCATACAATTTCTCCTTCCTCAATCTTTGCAACACAACCCTCAAATGAGACATATGCTCTTCCTTACTACGAGAATAGACCAAAATATCATCAATAAAGACCACAACAACGGAATCAAGGTAGGGTTTAAATACTCTATTCATTAAGTCCATAAAGATGGCCGGTGCATTGGTCAACCCAAAAGACATCACCTCAAATTCATAATGCCCATACATAGTCTGGAAGGGCGTCTTGGGAATATCACACTCCCTCACTTTCACTTGATGATATCCTGAGCGAAGATCAATCTTAGAGAAATAGCTAGCTCCTTGTAATTAGTCAAACAAATCATCAATCCGTAGAAGAGGATACCTGTTCTTAATGGTGACCCTATTGAGTTGCTGGTAGTCAATACACATCCTAAGGGACCCATCCTTCTTTTTCACAAATAACACCGATAAGGTGATTAGCTAGGCCTAATAAATCCCCTCTCTAACAAGTCCCTCAATGATTCCTTCAACTTCGCTTGGGCCATATGGTAATGGGGCATAGAAATGGGTTGAGTATCGGGGAGGAGGTTTATGCCAAAGTCTGTTTTCCTTTCGGGAGGAATAAAGCGGAGTTCATTTGGGAAGACATCAAGAAACTCATTTACAATCGGAACCGACTGTATGGAAAGGACTTTAGACTCCACATCCTTAACCCTCACAAGATGGTAAAGAGACCCCTTAGAGATCAACTTATGGACTTTAATGAAAGAGATGAATCTACCCTTGACCACCACATCTTGACTCTCCCACTCAAGGGTGGGTTCATTTGAAATTGGAATTTGACCCTATGCGTTCTATAATCAATAGAAGCATAGTATGCATGCAACCAATCTATCCCAAGAATAATATCAAAATCAACCATGTCTAACTCAACAAGATCAAAAGTCAATATTTTATGCAAGATGCAAATATGACAACTTCTATAAACTTTTCTAGCAATAATAGATGTACCAATGGGAGTATACACCTCATATGACTCATGCAACAACTCGGGGTCAACACGGACCTTTTTGGCATCAAAGGGGGTAACAAAAGAAAGAGTGGCATGTGGATCAATCAATGCATACATATCAAAGTCAAAGATTTTGAATATACCGTTAACGACGTTGGGCACCTCACCAACCCCTTGCCTCCCATGCAAAGCATAAAATCGGTTGTGCCTAGTAGCACCATCTTGTTGGCCACCTCTCCCCAATGGGACCGCATTAGCACCTTGTGAATGAATCTTCTTACCCTTGTTGCAGTTTCGAGGGTAATCTATTGCCTTATGCCCCATTTCCCCACAACTATAACAAGCATCAGTATTTCTCAAACATGGGCCACTATGAACCTTACCACAATTCTGACACACATCAATAGGAGACACACCCTTAACACCTTGGGTCCTCGGAAGATCATTTGCAACCCTCTTATAAAATGCGTGAGTAGACCTTGGCCATGATGGAACCGACCACTCCTTTGGAACTTACCCTCAAAATGGGCCCTCTTGGCCTCATGACCCCTTCTCTTCCTTAATTTCTCCTCTTCTATTTGCTCGGCATAGGTCATCAAACGTGACAAGTCCATGTCACTAATCAACACCACAGACCAGCACTCCTCACTAACTAAGTCAGAAACACCCATCACAAATTTGTTCATCCCAGATCTTGAGTCGGCCACCAAATGCAGAGCATACTTAGAGAGTTGGGTAAACTTGAGGGCATACTCCCTCACACTCATAGGCCCTTGCCTCAAATTCATAAATTCCACCAATTTAGCTTCCCTAAGTTCAAGAGGGAAGAACCGATTAAGGAAAACCGCCTTGAACTCTTCCCAAAGCACTACATAGTTGACTTCCTTCTCTTCCTTCCATTTTGTGAAACATATTTGTGCTACCCCTTTGAGTTAGTAGGCCGCCAACTCCGCCTTATCCTCCAATCTCACACCCATGATAGATAAAATTTTGTAGACCTCATCAATGAGTTCTTGGGGGTCCTCATTCACCTTTGACCTATGGAATTCTGGGGGATACATTCTCATGAAGTCTCTCACCCGAGAGGTCGGTGCAGGAGCATAAGGGGCTTGGGCCCCTTGATTCGCTTGATTAGCCACAACTTGTACAAGCAAGGTGAGAGTATCCCTAAGCTCTCCATGTTGCTTCTCGGTGTTCGGGATCGTCTTTCTCTCATGTTAGGAATGATCTAGCATAACTAAAAAAAATCATTAGGGGAAAAAACTTACTTCAACTCTGTAGTACGACTTAGAACATGAAGAAAGGAGACATTTTCTAAAATGTCTCACAACCTCCTATTCATAGTTGTGGTGCACAACACAACCATGAATAAGACTCTAATCAACGTGGTGTGTTGGACTCCAAGGATCTAACAACCTAGTGCTCTGATACGACCTTTGTCCCGATCCAAGCCTAGGGCCTAGATATGACAGGCAAATGGGGAACCCAAAGGAACCCCAAACAAGCCTCGTAGCATATCATCACACATCCTTGGTTGCGGAAGCAATGAAATATGATATTAAGAGGCATAACAAGGAAAATGGGACCAAGGGTAAATTTCCATATCATAATATCAAGGAACAAGAGAGTCAAGACTCATAGCATAGATACATAACATTTCCAACAACACCTCTACGACATAGATAAGAGCGGAGGCCACGACAAGAAACCGGGATCACCCTCATAGTCAATACATAATATAAAAGAAATATAGTCTTATTAATAGCAAGAGATCATAAGCAACATCCTCGAAATGGATGGCTCACCACAAACTTGAGAGACAATCGTACTAGCCACGCAGAGGAGGAGGATGATCAAGCGTTGCTCCGGTTCCTACATGGTGATATCATGTAGGCATAGAGTATGCGTTACTATATTTGAATGTACTAAGAATGTTAGGATGCAATGCAACAAGAGATAGACATCATAGACAAAATGCATAATCTTAAGTAGTAGATACCATACTATCAATATGACATGTATGAATGTTGCTTGAAGTAAGATTATGTTTATATAGGACATAATATGAGTGTAAGGAGTGACCATTATAGTGCAAGCCAAGGTTTACCACCCCCTTAGATAGGCGCATGAGGTACAAACCCCTTCATGAGGTTGATGGAGTACAAACCCCCACCAAGGTTGACGAAGTACAAACTCCCCATTAAGGTTGACAGAGTACAAACCCCCCATCAAGGTTGATGGGTGCCAACCACCAACAAGGCTACCCGGGCCTACCACCCCACGAGCTAGGCGATCAAGGTACCAACCCCTGAATAGGTTACCCAGGCCTACAACCCCCTGGGCTAGGCTTGGTCATCCCCAACACTATGTATATATATATATATATGTACACTCCTTTCATCATCATATACATACATTCCTTTTTATCATCATTCTATCACGTCATCATATAGTCATTCAACTCATAAGACATGCATTAGACCTTCAACTCATCAAGAACCCATAACCAGATATTTTATCAAACACTTAGAGGGTGTGTAATGCTTGTGTAAAACCATACAATTCAAGAGTGAAATCATACTAGAAAAGCCAGTGTAAAGATATCAATAGATACTTGGCAATACCCTCAAACTATATACATCAAAATCATTCATCAATTCTCACAATGGACCTTAGATTCATACAAACATAGTAAAACAGTCACAATTTTATAAACTCCAATATAGTTTGCAGTGAATTTCATAATGAATAAGATCCATGAATAAATCAACTTTAACTCATGCAATTTTTAGTATAAGAGAGCTTGAGAATCATGGATGAAAGAAAACCATGAAATAAACTCACATACCTTAGCTTCGGAGATGAACTTGATGAAGATTGGAGATGGAGACTTGAAGCTTGAGTGCAATCCTTAAGATTCGAAAAGGGTTTTGAGACTTGAGTTTAGGAGTAAAATATTTGGCTAAGTGTTTGAATGAATATTAGGGAATGTTTAGAATGATATGATGGTGAAAAATTACTAAGTATAAGTATTTTTACATTTTGGAACACTTAGGCCCAAGACATAAAAGTCTTGGACCGAAGTCAAAAATCTGCACCAGTTTTAACACTGGTGCGCGTCGCTGTAAGGACGCGTAAACCCCACTGGAAATTGCATTTTTGGAAAATTGAAATTGCTAATCGTTTGGTCTTAAATGCGGTTAGACTAATCTTCTACTCAAAATAACCCCCTGAATAAGAATATGAAGTCGAACTTTTGATATCACGCACGAATTTTGAGATATATGGAAATTACGATTTCGGACACTTCTGAGGCACATTTTCGAGCACTTTTTGGGGACGTTTCATTATTCCCATTTTAGATCGTGCTTTGATATAGTCTGAGAGGTAGTAGCTTATCTATTCTAGTGGACTCTCGAGACTTCTAGTTTATTCTAATTATTTTGTTCTATTTGAGAATAAAAGACAATTTAGACTTGTATATTTTCTTTCGAATTCAGTTGTAGTAGAGGCTTGTACATCTGACACCCATCTTGGGTTGATTTTTAGATTATGGGTTACCTTCTCTTATTATTTGTCCTTACATATTTAGATTATTACTCCCACTTTATCTTTTGCATTACTATGTTATATTCTATTTAGGCTGACTTCACTTGTTGGATTGAGGCAAGTGTCATCACACTCTATCATAGGTTATGACCTGATCCAGCGAACGTGAAGGACAAACACTAAACTCATCGTGAACGCTCAAACCCTACATGAATACGAAGGTTAACAAGTATGACCTCCACAATCGTGGTCAGGCCCACTGCCAACACAATAAAGGGAGCATCAGCATACAGACACCAGCAACCACTAACATAGAAAATTTTCTGAAGGATCCTTGAGATTTATTCAGAACTCCGTATATATTCCACCCTACCGAATTTGATGTTCTGAACTCAATAAGATCATCAGAATTTAAATTTGAGATCACTTTCATCTAAACTTGATTAGTCACAAAGAAATTAATTTAAAACCTAAAAAAGATTAGACCACCGATATCAGTATTCTTTCAAAATAATTTCTAAGCCTTTCGTCAAAAATACATTCCAAGCATCCAAACTTTGAATATTAAAAGTTAAATTTTATCAAATTTATCTTAAAATTTCAACTTAGTATCTCAAATTCACAAAATAACAAGTGGAACTGACAAATTCCATTTCAGGATTTATAGCTTCAGTTGGCAGCAAAAACAACTTTTAAACAACTTAGATCATCAAAACTCAAAAACATCAAAATTTCTAGACTTGTCAGTAAGACATCAAAATCAACCCCACAGACTAATAAAAAAGGAACCAAAGCAACTTTTGAGATGGTTAAAATGGTAATTTTTTGAAAATTTCAAAAATGACCTTTACGATTATTATATAAAGTCAAAAATTCTTGGTTGTTTATTTAATATTGAATGTAAAATGTGAGATAAAATTATGGTATTAATGAATATCAAAATTTGTAGAGAATTGTCTTAATTTATTAAATTTGAAGAGTAGTTTCCAAAATTTGTTAATGCAATAAATTCGTGATCTTTAAAAAATTAAATAGAGTATTATTTCTCTCATTTAGATGTATAGTGCAATGAAAAGGAGTCACGTTTCACTTTCATATGGCCTATACATAACATAATTTTCTCTAATTAAGTTTCACTTAATGGGTCATGCCTCAACTAATAGAATGAATCTCAATCTCAAGTCCACTCGGTGCTAAGTCATCTCATGAAATCTTTAAACATACAACTTAGTCAAATGGTGACATTTCAAATCATAAGTAGCAATCATTAGAGTAGCTTGAACTTAGGAACCACCAAGTGAGAATTGTCCTTTCATCTTTGGAACCTTTCTTAAATATCTTTTAGGAAAATAGCCAGCATACTTATATTTTTAACAAAATCATAACCTTAATGCTCATCTTTAATTCCCTAATCATTATCTTAAATCATGCAAGATTTTACTTGAAAACTAGGTATGGTAGGCCTTTATAATAGAACAATCACAAATCACATAAATCATGAGAATATACTCTTTTTAACGACATGTAAAATGGCCCACACTTCATCATTATCCAACTCATCATTGGGGTCATCATCATTAGCTTAAATAAATGCATATACTTAGTAAAATATCATAAGACATCAATGAGATCATTTAATGATATAATATAACATGAAATCATAATAAACATGCATATTATTTTAAAGGAACTTAAAAGCAAAGGTAAAATACGATATGAAGGACTTTATGGGTGGAAGGTACCCAAAGGTCAAACTCACATACCTTGGGAGACTTGGGGAAAATCGAACTTGAAGCCTTTTGAAGATTCTTGAAACCCTAGCCTTGCCTTGCCCTTTCTAGAGAGTGTTCTTGCCTAAGGGAATTTAGGAATTGAAAGAGTAAAGAGAATAAGAGTCCCTAGGGCTTTACAGGCTAGTTTAGGGCCCTTTTTAATCCCAAAAATGACATAGTTTAGGAATAGGAATTTTTGAATTGACAAAATTGCCCTTCATTAAAGCTGTCGGAACTGATGTATGAAGCATCGATTATGGATCGTAAGTTGAACCATGGACAGTAAGTCCTGTCTTTCCTATTAACTTTTCAAAAATTCTTGAAATTTATTTGCTGACCCAAACTATGAACCCTCCTATTATGGGTCATACATTGACTTACAAGTCGTGGTTGGACTCGTAGAGTCCTTCTACACTTAGTAATTTTTCTCATTTTCTTGGACCTCATATGTATTGTCAAAATGCAATACATTTGATACTTAAACCTTAAAATTTTGTATGTTATAGATGCGATATTAGTTGGTTTTATGTGTTTTTGGGTTTGATTTGCAGGATTTCAGGATTGACATTGATTTTGGGAATACGCAGAAGTTGCTGACTTTGAGGATGTACGAGACTCTTTATGGGTCGTAGAGCATTCTATGGGCCATGAAGTAGGTTTCGTGTAAAATTCCAGTGAGGGGGAGATTTTTTAATGATTGTTCTATGAACATACAGACAGGTCATGTACTATTTTCGAGTCGTAGATCAAGTCTCGTGCCTTGAGGATCAGAAAAGAAGGACTTTCTGAAGTTTCATCAAACGAAACCCCCTATGGGTTGTAGAACACTTTACAGGCCTTAGATATGTGTCATAGAACAAGTCCAGTTTTGCAGCAACAAAGTACGAAAGCTCGATTATGGGCCATGGAACACAATACAACTCGTAAAGTAGTTCGTGAGACATGCCGATCCAGTTATCCTATTTTGTTTGAGACATGTATTTTGAACATTATAAATAGGTTCATAGGTTATTTTTCTTAGAGAGTTGAATAGTTTACAGAAATATAGTGAGATAGAGTAGAGAAAACATTAAAGAGTTTTAAAAAACACTTGTACTTTTTTATTTGATCTTCTAATTACAATCTTGTGATTCTCATTGAAGCATGGAATTTGTGCTAAATTCAACTGTGTAAGTGCTCTATTATGTTATTCAAATTCATAAGTCTTGCATCTACACAAATCATGAGTAGCTTCTAGAGTTGTCTGAACCATGAAGAACTAACAACGTAAAATCGGATAATTAATAATTCTTGAAAAGCGTACATGCATGTATTAATTAACTCTCTTTGTTTTATACGTTTTCTTGTGGTGGCCAACATTAGAACCTGCTTAGTGTTACTGACTGGATCAAGGTAGTAATGAATAGAAAAAAAGATTAATTAACAAGATTTGGTTGATGTGTTCTCGTGTAATCAACCGAACTAGGCAAGAGGAGGTTGTACCGGGACAATAGGTAAGGGTTAGTAATGTCCCACTGTGGAGATGGGCTAAGTCACATAGTAATATTCACCTCTCGCCTGGATTAAAGGGTTTGGTCTTGACTTATCGTCCTGATGCTACACATAAGAAACAAATTAGGTTATCCGGTGATACTAAGTTAGGGAATCATGGGAACCCAATACTTTAATTTCTCTCCATATTTTAAGCTTTTTTGTTAGTTAGGATTACTTTTCTACTAGTTATTACAACCCCCCCCCCCCCTTCTTTAGGGAGATAAGTCAATAACCCAGATTGCATTAATTGAATTCTTCTAAGTCTACAGTATTTCTTTGGGTTTGACCCTAACCTTGGTTAGGTTATATTTCTTGACAACGACTGTTTTATCCTAAAAAAAAAGGTGTAATTTAGGTGATATCAAGATTTTGGCACCGTTGCCGGGGAATACGGCTAGACTTGTTTAATTTAAGTGATTTGCGAATTAATCCTTATTTCCCTCATTTTATGTTTTTCATTTTTTGGTTTATTTCGGAGTGTAAGTGTAGTATATGCCCAATACGTGAAGTCGAGGTAGACCCTTGACTTCATTTGACCCACAGATCCAAAGAATATTGAGAAGAACAACCCAATATAATACCAACAATGTAATAAATGTAGCTCTAAATAGGAATGAAAATGAGAATGCTGACAATGAAAACCCACCTCCTCTTGAGGATATTTCTCCATAACCACAGGAATTCAATGCCAACGCTTATCAGTGGAATCAATACAGGTTGAACCCTATGGCTTTGGAGGTGACTGGAGCTACTGTGTTGCCATCACTACCGGCTGACACAAAGTTTGTGGTTTAGAGTGAGTTTCTTCAGGTGTTGTAGAACCGTGGGATGTTTGTGCGCTTATCATCAGAGGATGCTCATAGCCATCTACACAATGTTGCATTCTTTTGCAAGAGTGTAATAGGAATACTGAATCTATCTATGGATGTTGTGGGACTTCATGTATTCCCATTATCTCTTACAGGTAATGCAACACTATGGATATCTGAGCTCCTGTAGAGTTTAATCACAAGTTGGGCTAAATTGCAGAAGGCCTTTTTAGGGAGGCACATCCCGAGATTGAAGAAGCTCAAGTTGAAAGATCAGATCAACAACGTTAAGCAACTTCCTAGTGACTCGATTAGTACTACGTGGGAGCTTTTTACTAAGTGCTTGAGGAGTGTCTCAAACCACAAAATTGTTGATGATCCCTTAGTGGAGATCTTCTACTGTCCCCTTCATAAAAATAGTCAAGCATGTATTGATACTATTATGAAAGGCATGTTCTTAGATCAACGATTCCCAAGGATTGCAGAAATGACGGAGAGAGAGTGGTCAAGACCAATCGTGCATGGGGGCAAAGAGACAGAGCATCTACCAAAGTTCATGCTCTGTCAGCATTGATTCGGATCAAGCTAAGATAAATAAAGAGATTATGCAAGAGGTTGCCCGAATCCATACAGGAATGGATGTGATGATGAAGCAGAATTAGGAATGAGTCAATGCAGTTTCTCATTAGCCTTCGCATGCACCCATATATTATGATGATCCCTACTATGAGGAGAACACTTATTTTATTGTTGATCAGACGGGGGGTTTTCGAACCAACACCCAAGGGTCCAATCAGGAGTATTGGCTCTAAGGTCAAGGAAACCAAGGTCAGAACATTAATTGCGATGAAGCATTCAGAGACAAACGCGAAGGATACTATGACCGGAATCGGGGCCAAGACAGAGAAGTAGAGATTGGGACTGCAGAGATAGTTACAGAAATGGTCCTTATGTTCTACCACATAACTGCGACACAGGTTCTAGTAGTTCTAGAGTTGAGGAGATGTTTGATGGTCTGTTGAAGAAGCTGAGAAATAGGATGAGACTCTGAGGGGCACAAAATCTGAGATTTCCAGTATAAATTAAATAATCGAGTCTCATTTTGTTGCCATAAACATCTTGAGAAATAGTTCAGTCAAGTGTCGCATCAACTTAATCAGCATCAGAAGGGTACACTGCCTAGTAACACAGTTCAGAATCCTAAGAATGAAGGGTAGTGCATGGTGGTTACTACCCATGGTAGGAAGAGCACCACTAATCCTCCTATGCCAGTTGCTAAGGACGATGTTCAAGAGGAGACAGGTGCGGCAAGGATATGGATATCAGAGATGATTGTGGAAAGGATGGGGTGATTGAAGCTTCTGATGCACCACAAAAGTTGAAGCCCATTCCTAGACCTCATCTTCCCTTCCATCAAAAAATTAAAAGTTTGGAGAAGGAAGGAAAGTTCAAGCACTTTCTCTCCATGTTGAAATAACTATCCATCAGTGTCTCTCTCATCGAGCCATTGGAGAAGATGCTAGGGTATGCAAAATACATGAAGGACCTAGTTATGAAGAAGCGCACCATAAGTCAAGGCTCTCCCAAGAGCTTCAACATTACAAAGCAATTGCTACGAGGTTCATGGTCCAAAAGCAAGAAGATCTTGGTGCTTTTACCATACCATGCACCATTGTAGATATGGAGTTCGCAAGGGTATTAGGTGATCTCAATGCCAACATTAATCTGATACCCCTTGTGATCTTCAAGAAGCTAGGATTAAGAGACCTACTTTGATGAGCATGTGATTATTGATGAATGACCGCACAATGAAAAAGCCTGTGGGGATACTATATGATGTGCTTGTAAAGGTTGAAATGTTCATATTCCCCCATAGACTTTGTGATCCTAGATTACGAAGTCAACTTTGATGTTCCAATCATCTTGAGAGTGTTATTCCTAGCCACTGGTTGAGCACTAGTGGATATGGAAGCCGATCAACTCAGGTTTAGATTGAACGATGAAGAATTTGTCTTTAATATCTATCAGTCTATGAAGAGACTAGGTGATTTGAAGAATGAGGTTTGGGCATTTGGTGAAGTCTGAGTAACCAAGTTGTCAAAGTCATGCCACGACAATAAATAAGGTACTACTTCAGAGGCAACCCAAGGATTTTGATGTAATAGTCATTGTTGTAGCTTTATTTTTAGTTTTCAAACTTGTAGGTAGTTTATTTTCTTGTATTTTGGTTGTAATTTTGGATATTGGGCTAGTTGCATGTGGGGCAACAATATGTTCTATGAAGAATATGCAGATACATGGCTAAGTCAACCATTTATGGCTGAAAAACATCAGGAAGTGCCTCTATGACTGGTTTTATGGGTTTTACATCTCTCTACGACCCGTACACTATCTCGTAGACACTTCTAGTGAGCAAAATATTGTGCACTCCATTCCATGAGCCAACTTTATGATCCATAGATAAAAGTATGAGTTGTGAATGGGGCTTGTGGAATCCAGGTAAGTTTTCTAAATTTTTGGCCAAGTGTTAGGATCTCTATGAGTCTTACTTCATTTTACAACTCATAGACTGGTCCATGAAACCCAGTCCTAAAAACTAGGGTTTGGACCTTCTATGAAACCATAATTCACGGGCCATAAAACATTTTTATGGCCCTAATTAGATTTTGTAGAGTCTAGACCCATTAGTTTTAATTGACCCGGTCAAACTGTAAATACTGGGGTCAAAATATTTTGATGCCATTTGAGCCCCATTTTACAAATTCTACTCGATCAAACCCACCCCAAAACTTTCAAACATCGACGGCAATACCTCCTCCATTTTTCGGCAAGATTTTCCGGTGACCTACGGTTTCTAGTGTCTTATCGCCCCATTCAATTTCTATGCACTGATCCCATAATTTGGTAAGTTTTCGGTCAATTCAATAGCATTAATTTGCCAAGTATTATATGATTAGGTTTAATGTTGTTGTTAGGTATGGTTGATTTAGACACTAAACCATATGTGCTATTGTATGTGATTGATTGTTTAAAATATGGTTGTCCATTCTTGAAAAATGTGTATAAGACCGGAATTTGGTGTAGTTACCTTTGTCTATGTTTGAATAATGTGTTTTGGAGCCTGTGTAATCCGTCACCATTTGAATTGAAATTGATTATATGTTGAATATTTGGTGTGTGGTGGCATGGGCCTATGTTTTCATTGTTAAATTGTTCAAACAGGTTGGAAAAACATATTTTATCATTTTCGATAGGGTATATGTGCTAATCATCACGGTGGGGTATTGGTTGTGGTGTTGTGAATCATGTGGGTGTGTGTGTATTGCTTCAATACTGGTAGAATAGGTTGACAAATACCATGTTGGTGGACTTAGAAACTCAGGTGACTCAGTTTTCAGGTTTATGAGTGGCTTTTACAACCCGTGGAACATTCCATGAGTCATAATTTCTCCTCGTATAAGATTACTGAAACCTGAAGTTTCTAAGTACCCATCATACGAGACCTTCTAAGAGCCAAAGAATACTTTACATCTCGAAGAAAGGTCTCGTATATCCCTACCTTAAATTATTTTAGATACTAGAATCATTTACGACTCAATCTACAACTCGTAGAAACTTCTTTGAGTCGTACCTGGTCTCGTAGATATCATTCCAATAATCAAACATTTGTGAACACTATTTTATGAGTGCCTTCTATGGCTCATAGTTTCCATTACAGCCCGTAGAAATGCTTTCGTAGACCCTTTTGCAACTAAGTCTGAGTTGTTTTGTATTTTATTTTCTGATTTGTGGGGCTAACTAAGGTGCGTAAATGTCTATGTTTCAGGTATCATGGCCCCAAAAGCAAGATGTTAGGAAATTAAGGCCATGTAGAGGAGGTGAAGGAATAAGCCCTCGAGGGATGAGCAGATCCCTACCCCAAGTGGATCACTAGAGGAGCTCAGCATTTGAACTGACTCGAAGGCTGATAGACAATAGATGAGGGATGCCGCCAGAGCTGGGCAGACCCAGGCTCTTATTTTTCGTACTCCTTAGTCTAAAAAGGTATACCATGATAGGAGCAGGTCCATTTAGATGACTTAGTCAAGAGAGAAGTCTAGCTAAGAGTTAGGCTCCGGTGACGGGTCGGATACAAAGTCCTCTGTTATACCACGGGCATCACCATATCCACCAGACCCTCATACTAGTCGATGGTGTGTCACGGGGAAGAAGGACATCTATAGAAAGGATGTGCAGGCTACAGAGCAAGGCAAGGCAGTATGCTTCATTTATGAGGAGCCCCGAGTATCCCAGATAGACTAGACAATGTCCCGAGTCTCCTGGACACTATGATCACATATGGGCTCCAGTGGTTGACCAAATCACTTGGGAGGTACTCCCTGACCATGGTAAGGGAGTTCTACACATCATATGCAGCCACCATCTAGAGCACTCTTCCTAAGTGAAAGAAGCCCCTTGCTCAGTCCAGATTGATGTAGACCAAAGTGAGGGGTTGACAGGTGGATATCTCGAAGACCACCATCTGTCGTATGTTATTTGTACCAGAGTTCCTAGCCCCCAGATCAACAGTTGAGTTCAACCACAGAGTGGGGTAGACCATGGAATGGACTGTGATGAGAGATGCAGACCACAAATCCGGCTTGATAAGATGGATGGCCAGTTTGATTGTTGATTAGGGTTCTGAACCTGTATGAGTCGCCACTCACTCGGAGCATATTGTCTAGGCTTCTCTTAATTTCCCTACCAAATTTTTGTGGGCTATTGTCAGATCATGCATCTGGCCAACACTTGTAGATAATACTTTGACGCTAGAGCATGCGGTGCTACTTACCCAGCATCTTGGCTGGCTACGAGATAGATTGGGCCTACCTCATCGCCGATCAGATTCACGATGGGGATAATGTACCTCTTTTTCGATGAAGTGTGGGTAGTTATGGGCCTCAGTGAAGTCTGAGTAGCTTAGGTCCATAACTACCTAATTTTTGAATCCTAGGGGTTTGATTTCCTGTATTCTTTTTCCCCAATATTTTTTGCTGAACCGACATGTTTACGATGGTTAGATAGTATTTGTAGCATATATTACTAATATTTGTGGCGAATGCATGTTTTTGTATTTTTTTTGTGAAAAATGATACCCACCAAATTTTGATTAGTTAGTCTAGATAGAAACCATGCATGTTTAAGTGTGTTGACAGTGCTTGTTCTAATAAGTGATAATAAATTGAGATAAAAAGCATGATCTAAGAGTTTTGCTGATAATGTAATCAATGCATGTGAGTATGAGCTTAATTTGCTAAACTCATGTGTTGTGTGTCAATTCAGAACTTGCCCTGTTACTCTAAGTTAGATTGTTAATTGGATTAGGAAAATATCTTAGACCATTGTTCTTAAAAGTTCACTTAGCCTAAATAAACAATCAAATTTGCAGAATATCCCTCGATCCTAATGTTTGAGTCTGACATGTACCTGTTCTTTGCAAAAACCTAAGTGACTAGCCTTGTTAGTTGTAGAATCCTGAAACTAGCTCTAGTCCTTCCTTGAAATTTGTGCACCTTGACTGAGGAAAAAAGTCAAAGTTGAGGATGGCTACCAAAAGTTGCCTTAGTTCTGAGGATAGATAGAGTACACCTCAACTCAGGCCAAAAGTCTAAGTTGAGGGTGGCTAGTGTAAGGTTAAAAAACAAATGAAGGGGAAAGTTAGTAATACATGGAAAAGGAGGAAAAATCATGTATTACATCATGACCCAAGCCTAGGGCCTAGACGTGACCGACGAATGGAGAAACTGAAGGAACCCCAAACAAGCTCCATAGCATATCATTACACATCCTTGGTTGTGGAAGAAATTAGAATGACAATAAGAGATAAGTAAACAAAGGGAATTGGGACTAAGGGTAAACTTCCATATCATAGATATCAAGAGACAATAGAGTCAAACTCATAGAATAAATACATAACATGTCCAAAAACACCTCTACTACATGGATAAGGGTGGGAGCCAAGACAAAGCAATCGAGCTTACCCTCATAGTCAATACATGAGTCAAAGAGAGAAAGTCTTAATACATAGCAAGAGATCATAAGTAAAGTCCCCGAAATGGAGGACTCACCAACAAGAATGATAGAAGTCATACTAGCCACGTGGAGGAGGAGGATGATCAAGCAATACAACTATTTCTACATGGTGACATCATATAGGCATAGAGTATGCGTTAGTATGTTTGAATGTACTAAGTATGTAGAATGCAATGCAACAATAGATAGTCATCATAATCAAAATCTTAATTAGACAATAGATGAGCATATGGCAATATGACATAGATGGAAGATGCTTGGGTTAAATCATACTTTCATAGAGCATAATGTATGTGGAGAGATTGACCATTCCTTAGTCAAATCCAAGGCCTATCACCTACTTAGAGAGGCGCATGAGGTACGAACCACTTCATGAGGTTGTCGTATAAACCCCCCAATAAGTTGATGGGTATAAACCCCTAACATGGTTGATAGAGTACAAACGCCCCAACAAGGTTGGTGGGTACAAACCCCTAACATAGTTGATGGATAGTCGCACCCTACTACCCATGGTGACCAGAGTACAAATCCCCCGATAGGTTGATGGGTACAAACCCACAATAAGGTTGATGGATCATCGCACCCTACCACTCGTGGTGACTGGAGTACAAACCCCCCGATAGGTTATCAAGATACAAACCTCTTGACATAGTTACCCAGTGCTCAAGCCCCGAGTAGGGCATGGTCACAAGCCAACACAATATAGAACAATATCATTTATACATTCATCCGTCTCATCGTCATCTAGTCATCATATCCATACATACATTTCATCATCATATTGTCATCATAGATATACATGTATTTCTTCTTCATTTTATCATCATATAGTCATCATATAGTCATTCAACTCATAAGACAAGCATTAAGCCCTCAACTCCTCAATAAGCTATAACTGAACATTTTATCAAACACTTAGAGAGTGTGTAGTGCTAGTATAAAACCATGCAATTCAAGAGTGAAATGATGCTACTAAATTCAATGTAAAATCTTCAATAGATACTTGGTAATACTCTCAAACAATATACATCAAAACCTTTCATCAAAGCTTACAATAGATCTTAGATTCATAGCCCAAAACATGATAGAATAGTCACAATTTCATGAACCTCAATATAGTGTGCAGTCATTTTCATAATAGATAAGACCCATAAATAGATCAACTTTAAATATTCAATTTTGAGTAAAGAGAGAGCTTGGGTATCATGGGTGAAAGGACCCATGAAAGAAACCCACATACCTTAGCTTTGGAGATGAACTTGATGAAGATTGGAGATGGAGACTTGAAGCTTGAGAGGAAATCCTTAGATCTGGAGAGGGTTTTGAGACTGCGTTTAGGAGTAAAATATTTTGCTAAGTATTTGATGAGCATTGGAAAATGGTTAGAATGATATGAAGGTGAAAAATCGCTAAGTATAGGTATTTTCACGTTTGGGAACACTTAGGCCCAAGACTTAAAGCCTTGGACCGCAAGAAAAATAACTACTAAAAATTTACATTGATCCGCATCTGGTCCGCAATGTGACCTGTTGTGGAGGCTGATTTTACACATGTCCGCGATGGAAGCGCATCGCGGTGCCATTGCGGACAGACACTGGATAAGCAAAATTGCAAAAATTTAAATTTCTAATCGTTTGCTCTTAAATCTGTGTTAGACCCATTTTCCACTCAAAATGACTTCATGAACAAGAATATGAAGTCACATTTCCAATATCACGCATGAATTTTGAGATATATGAAAATTACGATTTCGGACACTTCCGAGGCACATTTTCGGGCACTTTTGGAGGACGTTTCAATATCCCCTCCTTGAGAATGTTCGTCCCTGAAAGTAAAAGAGACACATATGAGAGACATAAACATGACAATTTCATCCCACATAAGAATACAATAATGCCCTTAAACATCATTTCAAAATCACATCATAGGTGTAAAATCATCATGAACTTAGTTAATTTAAACATGAACATATGCAACGACATAAGGGCCGAACCTAAGACTTGAGATCATATAAAGACTTAAATCAATACCTTAGGATTTAGTGGAGTGGAAAAGGTAAGGATATCATTTCTGCATGTCCGCTTCGGCCTCCCAAGTAGCAGTTTCAACTTGTTGATTCCTACAAAGGACCTTTAACGGAAGCGACTTCTTTGTTTCTCAATCTGTCCACTTGCCTATCCAAGATCTGAACCGGGACTTCTTCATAGGTCAAATTATCTTCAAAAACACCCACAACATCAAGAGGTACAATGGCATTTGGATCACCTACACATTTCCTCAACATGGACACATGAAACACTGGATGGACCAAATCTATTTCCTAGGCAATTCCAACTCATAAGCTACCTTGCCAACCCTTCTCATCACCCTATAAGGACCCATATATCTTGGGCTCAACTTACCCTTCTTACCAAAATGGACGACACCCTTCATGGGCGATACCTTTAAGTAAACCTAATCACCAACTTGGAATTCAAGATCCCTTCTCCTCACATCAACATAGGACTTTTAGTGACTTTGGGCCGTCTTCAACCTTTCTCTAATCATCTTAACCTTCTCAAGAGACTCCATAACCAAATCTAGTCCCAACAAAACTACCTCACCAAGATTAAACCAACCAATTGGTGATCTACAATGTCTCACATAGAGAGCCTCAAATCAAGCCATACCGATACTAGAATGATAGCAATTGTTGTAGGCAAACTCAATCAACGGAAGATGTTAATCCCAACTACCTTTAAGATCCAACACATATGTTGTAAGAATATCCTCAAGGGTTTGGATGGTTCTCTCGATTTGGCCATCCGTTTGATGGTGGAAGGTCGTACAAAGCTTTACTCTAGCACCAAGACCCCTTTGAAAGGACCTCCAAAAGCGATAAGTGAATTGTGCTCCACGATCTGATATGATGGACAAAGGAACCCCATGCAGCCTTACCAATTCATGAATGTACAACCTTGTGTAATCTTCAGCCCCATATGTGGTTTTAACTAGTAAAAACTGAGCCAATTTTGTCATCCTATCAACCACAACCAAATGGAATAAAAACCCTTTCTAGTCTTGGGCAACCCAACCACAAAATCTATATTTATCTCTTCCCACTTCCAAGTAGGAACCTCAATGTCTTGGGTTAAGCCACCCAACTTTTGATGTTCCGCTTTGACTTGTTGACAACTATGACAACCAAAAATGAATTTGGTAATGTCCCTCTTCAGGCCTCCCCACCAATACACATCTCTCAAGTCTCTATACATTTTTGGTTGAACCAAGGTGGATAGAATAAGAAGAGTTATGGGCCTCCTCAAGGATTTTCTCCCCCAAACCATCAACAAAAGGCACACACAACCTACCTTGGTACCTAAGGGCACCATCTCCCCCTTGGGAGAAAACCTCCACCTTGCCCTCTTTTACTAAGGCCTTCAACTCTAACAAGGAGGAATCAAGATCTTGCTTTTCTTTCACCTCATCAACCAAGGAAGACCTAGAACCATCAAGAACAACAATAACCCTATTACTGACCTCTTCCAATCTAACTCCCAATCTAGCCAATCGATGTACCTCCCTAGCCATCTCCTTACCACCACCATCCACATGAGTGAAACTACCCATAGACACCATACTCAAAGTATCCACTGCCACATTTTCCTTACCGTGATGATAATGCACACTTATATCATAGTCCTTAAGAAGTTCTAACCATCTCTTTTGCCTCAAATTGAGATCCTTTTGAGTGAAGACATATTATTGGCTCTTATGATTGGTGAACACATCAACATGCACCCTATACAAGTAATGATGCCAAATCTTTAATGCAAACACAACAACAACTAACTCAAGATTATGGATAGGGTAGTTCTTTTAATGCACTTTGAGTTGTCTAGAAGCATAGGCTATGACCTTACCATTTTGCATCAACACACAACCCAAACCAACCCGGGAAGCATCACAATACACAACAAATCCCTCAAGCCCATCTGTAGTGACAATTAGGAGCAGACACAAGCCTATCATTCGAGGTTTGGAAGCTCCTTTTACATTTATGGTCCACACGAACTTAACCTTCTTTTGAGTCAACTTTGTCATAGGGGAATCAATAAAAGAGAACCCATTCATAAACCTCCTATAGTAACCCGCTAAGCCTAAGAAACTCCCAATATCTGACGGGGTCAATGGTCTAGGCCAATTTCTAATCACGTTGATCTTTTTAGGATCTACCTTTATACCATCTCCCGACACCACATGCCTTAGGAAAGAAACCTGCTTCAACCGAAATTCACATTTTTCATATTTAGCATACAATTTCTCCTCCTCAATCTTTGCAACACAACCTTCAAATGAGCGCTAAGCTCTTCCTCATGACGAGAATAGATCAAGATATCATCAATGAACACTACAACAAAAGAATCAAGATAGGGTTTGAAGACCTTATTCATTAGGTCCATAAAGATGCCCGGTGCATTGGTCAACCCAAAAGACATCACCACAAATTCATAATGCATATATCTAGTCTGGAAGGCCATCTTGGAAATGTCACACTCCCTCACTTTCACTTGATGATACCTGGACCAAAGATGAATCTTAGAGAAATGGATAGCCTCTTGCAATTGGTCAAACAAACCATAAATCCTTGGAAGAGGATACTTATTCTTGATGGTAACGCTATTGAGTTGTCGGTAGACTATACACATCCTAAGGGATTCATCCTTGTTTTTTACAAAGAACACCAGAGCACCCTAAGGTGATTGGTTAGGTCGAATAAATCCCTTCTCCAACAAGTCCCTCAATTGTTCCTTCAACTCTGTCGGGGCCATATAGTAAGGGGGAATAGAAATGGGTTGAGTATCGAGGAGGGTGTCTATGCCAAAGTCTATGTCTCTTTTGAGAGGAACACCTGGAAGGTTATTTGGGAAAACATCAAGAAACTCATTTACAATCGGGACCGACTCTATGGGAAGGGCTTTAGACTCTACATCCCTAACCCTCACAAGATGGTAAAAACACTCGTTAGAAATCAACTTACAGACTTTAATGCAAGAGATAAACCTACCCTTGACCACAACATCTTGACTTTCCCACTCAAGGATGGGTTCGTTTGGAAATTTGAATTCGACCCTACGGGTTCTACAATCAATAGAAGCATAGTATGCATGCAACCAATCCATCCCAAGAATAATATCAAATTCAACCATGTCTAACTCAACAAGATTACAAAGCAAGATTTTATGCAAGATTCAAATAGGATAACTTCTATAAACTTTTCTAGCAACAATAGATACACCAATAGGAGTAGACACCTCTTATGACTCATGCAACAACTCGGGGTCAACATGAAACTTTTTGGTAACAAAGGGGGTAACAAAAGAAAGGGTGACACCTAGATCAATTAATGCATACACATCAAAGTCAAAGATTTTCAACGTACCTGTAACAACATCGGAAACTTCATCAACCCCTTTCCTCCCATGCAAAGTATAGAATGGGTTATGCCTTGGGGCACCATCTTTTCGGCCACCTCTCACCAAAGGAACCACATTAGCACCTTGTAGACGAACCTCTTTGCCCTTGTTGCGATTTCGAGGGCAATCCACTTTTTTGTGACCCACCTCCCCACAAACAAAGCATGAGTTAGTATCCCTCAAACATGGGCCCTTATGACCCCTTCCACACCTAGGACACACCTCATCAGGAACCACAACACCAACACCTTGGTCCCTTGGAAAGTCATTGGCAACACTCCTTTGAAATGCATGAGAAGACCCTTGGCCTTTATGGAACCGGCCACCTTTTTGGAACTTACCCTTAAAATAGGCCCTTTTGGCCTCATGACTCCTCCTCTTCCTCAATTGCTCTCCTTCTATTTGTTTGGCATAGGTCATCAAACGGGACAAGTCCATATCACCGATCAACATAATGGACCGGCATTCTTCACTCACTAAGTCAGACACCCCCATCACAAATTTGTTCATTCTTGACCTTGGGTCGACAACCAAGTAAGGAGCAAACTTTGAAAGTTGGTTGAACTTGAGTGTGTATTCCGTCACACTTATTAACCCTTGTTTCAAATTCATAAATTCCACCAATTTAGCTTCTCTAAGCTCAAGAGGGATAAACCGATTAAGGAAAGCCATTTTAAACTCTTCCCAAAGCACCACACAGCCAACTTCCTTCTCTTGTTTCCATTGGTTGTACCATATTTGTGCTATCCCTTTGAGTTGGTAGGTCGCCAACTCTATTCTTTCTTCCGGACTCACACCCATGATAGCTAATATCTTGTAGACCTCATCAATGAACTCTTGAGGGTCCTCATCTACCTTTAACCATAGTATTCTGGGGATTCATTCTCATGAAGTCTCTCACCCGAGAAGCGGGTGTGGGAGCATGAGGGACTTGGGCCCCTCGGTTGGCTTGATTAGCTACCACTTATGCAAGCAAGGTGAGAGCATCCCTAAGCTCTCCATTGACCGGTTGCTCCTTAAGTGTGCGGGCTCATCTCCCTCTCACGTTAGGCATGATCTAGAATAGCAAAGAACAAGCTCTACGAAAGGAAAGCTTACTTCAACTCTATAGCACGACTTAGAACATAAAGAAGGAAAACATTTCCTAAAACGTTTCATAGCCTTCTACTCATAGTTGTGGTGCACAATCACAACCATGAATAAGATTCTAATCAAAGCAATGTGTTGGACTCTGAGGATCTAACAACCTAGTGCTCTGATACCAAATTTGTCACGACCCAAGCCTAGGGTCTAGACGTGACCAATGAACGGGGAACCCGAAGGAACCCCAAACAAGCCTCATAGCATATCATTACACATCCTTGGTCGTGGAAGCAACTAGAATGACAATAAGAGATAAACGTAAACAAGGGGAATTGGGACTAAGGGTAAACTTACACATCAAAGATATCAAGAGACAACAGAATCAAAGCTCAAAGCATAAATACATAGCATGTCCAACAAAACCTCTACTATATGGATAAGAGCGAGGGCCAAGACAAAGAAATCGGGCTCATCCTCACAGTCAATACATAAGTCAAAAGGAGAAAGTCTTAATACATAGCAAGAGATCATAAGTAACGTCCCCGGAATGGATGACTCACCAACAAGCTTGATAGAAGTCGTACTAGCCATGTGGAGGAAGAGGATGATCAAACGGTACACCGGTTCCTATATGGTGAAATCATGTAGGCATAGAGTATGTGTTAGTATGTTTGAATGTACTACGTATTTAGGATGCAATGCAACAATAGATAGGCATCATAATTAAAATGCTTAATTAGACAATAGATAAGCATATAGCAATATGACATGAATGGAAGATGCTTTGGTTAAATTATACTTTCATAGAGCATAACATATATGGAGGGAGTCACCATTTCTTAGTGCAATCCAAGGCCTATCACTCGCTTGGAGAGGGTTGCATGAGGTACGAACCCATTCATGAGGTTTTTGAAGTACAAACCCACAAAATGAGTTGATAGGTACAAACCCCCAACACGGTTGATGGGTACAAACCCCCAACATGGTTGATTGATAGTCACACACTACAACTCGTGGTGACTGGAGTACAACTCCTCGATAGGTTGATGGGTACAAACCCCCCAACAAAGTTGATAGATCATCACACCCTACCACCCTAGTGACTGGAGTACAAACCCTCTAATAAGTTATCAAGGTACGAGCCTCTTGACATGGTTACCCGGCGCGCAACCCCCGAGTAGGGCATGGTCACAAGCCAACACTATATAAAATAATATCATTTATATATTCATCCTGCTCATCATCATCTAGTCATCATATCCACACATACATTTCATCACCATATCTTCATCATAGACATATATGTATTTCATATCATTTCATCATCATTTTTCGGTCATATAGTCATCATATAGTCATTCAACTCATAAGACAAGCATTGATCCCTCAACTCCTCAATAAGCCATAACAGGACATTTTATTAAACACTTAGAGGGTGTGTATGCTAGTATAAAATCATGCAATTCAAGAGTAAAACTATGCTAATAAATTCAATAAAAAACCTTCAATAGATACTTGGTAACACCCTCAAGCAATATACATCAAAAACCTTCATCAAAACTTACAATAGATCTTAGATTCATAGCCCAAAACATGGTAAAATAATCTCAATTTCATGAACCTCAACATAGTTTAGTGATTTTTAAAATAGCTAAGACCCATGAATAATTCAACTTTAAATCACGCAATTTTGAGTAAAGAGAGAGTTTGGGTATCATGGGTGAAAGGAACCTATGAAAGAAACCCACATATCTTAGCTTTGGAGATGAACTTGATGAAGATTGGAGATGGAAACTTGAAGCTTGAGAGGAAATCCTTAGATCCGGAGAAGTTTTTCAGACTTGAGTTTAGGAGTAAAATATTTAGCTAAGTGTTTGGATGAGTATTGGGGAATGTTTAGAATGATATGAGGGTGAAAATGGCTAAGTATATTTTCACGTTTGGGAAACTTAGGACCAAGACTTAAAGCCTTGGACTGCAAGAAAAATAACTGGCCAGAATTTACATGGGTCTGCGTCTGTCTGCGACGCGGACCGGTCGTGGAGGTTGAATTTACATGTTTGGGAACACTTAAGGCCTAGACTTAATGGAAGCGCGTCGCGGTGCCATCACAGACAGACACTGGATAGCAAAATTGCAAAAATTAAAATTGTTAATCGTTTTCTCTTAAATCAGGGATAGACCCGTCCTTCACTCAAAATGACCTCCTAAACAAGAATATGAAGTTGAATGTCTGATATAGCACACAGATTTTTAGATATATAGAAATTATGATTCTAGGCACTTTTGAGGCACATTTTCGGGCACGTTTTGGGGTTGTTTCATATTACGTGAAAGAAAAATAAGTGATGCCTTAGCTATAAGATAAAAAGAAAAATAAAGTGTCAAAGCAAGGCAAAAAATTGAAAAATGAAAAGAAAGCACCCAGAACAGCTTGAAATAGGAGAAAAGGGAGAATGGAGTGAAAGTATCAGTGTTGGTAGGGCAAAAATATAGAAAAATGCAGTTTCAAAGAGGGCATTTAGTTACTATGTTCCCAAAGTATCATACCAAAGCCCCTTGAGCCTACGTTACAAGCCTGTAAAGTCCTAAAGTGATCCTCGTCCAAGTAGTCAAATGTCTTAGTCATGAGGATCTGGGCAAGCCTATGGTATTGGGCATGATATATGAACATCTTTTGTGAGGGTGAGTGATTTTGCATAGTCCCGTGATTATATATGAAACCATCATTGAGAGTGAGATATGGGACTTCTTTCTGTGAAGGCACTTCAATTGCATTGTTAGCATTAGACTTATTTTGTGACTGTGGATTGTTGATACTACCTCACCTCTCATAGTTGGATTGTCGCATGCATTAGTTAGTATTGGTTCACTGGATAGCTATTTGATTTTATTTTGAAAAGTGGTGTGGGTATATGTGCTTAAGTTTGATGTGATGTATGCCATTAGGTTGATGTCTATGTGTTACTGTACTGCCTATAAATATTAAGTCTGTCACTTGAGGAAAAACAATAATTTTAATTTAAGGGCGTTGATGTAATGTCAAAATACATCACATTTGATGTTTAAAAGTTGGAATTTTGTGTATTCTCAGTGCGATGTTAGTTAGTTTTTATGTCTTATGTGTTTGATTTGCAGGATTTAAGGGTTGGCATTGATTTTGGGAAGATTATGCAGAAGTTGTTGATTTTGAGGATGCATGAGACCCTTTATGGGCCGTAGAGCATTCTATGGGCTATGAAGTAGGTTTCATGTACAATTTCAATGAGGGGCAGATTTTCTGAAGATTGTTCTACGAACATGTAGATGGATCATGAACTAATTTACGAGTCATAGATCGTGTCTCGTGCCATAAGGATCAGACAAGGAGGACTTTCTGAAGATTCATTAGACGAAACACTCTATGGGTTGTAGAACACTATACGGGTCATAGAACATTTTACGAGTCATATAGGGGTGTCATAGATGACAAGTCCAGCTTTGTAACAACAATTTACGAAAGCCCGACTAGCTGTGTAACACAATACGGCCCGTAAAGCTATTCGTGGGACGTGCCAATCGAGTTATCCTATTTTATTTTGGACTTGTATTTTAAATATTATAAAAAGGTTTTTAGGTTATTTTTCTTATAGTTTTTAGGAGACTTTGACCAGTTGACAAAAAAATAGTGAGATTAAGTAGAGAAACATTAGAGAGTTTTGAGAAACACTTGTACTTTGATTTGATCTTCTAATCGTGTGATTCTAATTGAAGCTTAGATTTCCTTGTGTTTAATTCAATTGTGTAAGTGCTCTATTATGTTATTCCAATTCATAAATTATGCATCTACACAAATCATGAGTAGCTAAATCCACAACTAGGGTTGTGGGAACCATAAAGAACTAACAAAGTAAACCAGATAA
The DNA here is from genome assembly GCA_011800125.2 of Solanum clarkiae. Classification (NCBI taxonomy): domain Eukaryota; kingdom Viridiplantae; phylum Streptophyta; class Magnoliopsida; order Solanales; family Solanaceae; genus Solanum; species Solanum clarkiae. The sequence continues at coordinate 57,780 of JAABOM020107583.1, forward strand.
ATCATAATTCTTGGAAAGTGTGCATGCATGTATTAATTAACTCTCTTCGTTTTGCATGTTTTCTAGTGGTGGCCAGCATTAGAGCCCACCTAGTGTTACTAACTGGATCAAGGTAGAATTGAATAGGAAAAGAGATTAATTAATCGGATTTCATTGATGTGTTCTCTCCTAATCAACCAAACTGTGCTAAGGGGAGGTTGTACTGGGACTAATAGGTAAGGGTTAGTAATGTCACACTATGGAGATAGGCAAGTCACGTAGTGAAATTTACCTCTCGCCTGGACCAAAGGCTTTTGCTTAACTTACCATCCTGCATGCTATACACTAGAAATTAATTAGGTTATCCGGTGATACCAAGTTAGGGAATCATGGGGAACACAATACCCTAGTTTCTCCCTATATTGGTTAACTCTTGTGTTAGTTAGGTTTACTTTTCTACTTGTTATTACAAACCCTCCCCCCTCCGCCTCCCGTTTGGAGAGATAAGTTGATTAATCACTCAAATGTACTAACTGAATTCTCCTAAGTCTACAGTATTCCCTTAGGTTCAACCCTAACCTTGGTTAGGTTCTATTTCTTGACAACAACCACTTTATTCTCAAAAGGAGATGTAACTTGGGTAACATCAGGGAATTATATGTAAATTTCAGTAGGGATTAATCAGTTGTACCTAAATGTTATCCTACCCATCCTTTAGCCTACATTACAACCCTAGCAGAGTACTTTGAGATTCTAGTATGGATGAAATCGAGTGAACATTAATTAAGAATAAGGGTAAGCCTATGGGGTAAAAACATGTATATCATTTCTCTCTTGAGAGTATGAGTGTTGCTAGATCCTCAAAGTTAGTGTCATGATTGTTTGTGCATAAGGATCTTCTTCGAATTGAGGACAAGTGGTGATGTTTGGACATTGATTAGCAACCACATTAACAACTGTGAGCATCGCTCGCTTTGTCTTGAGAACTCCTTAGTCATCTCTTGAGGCTTCAAAATTACGTAAGTGGTTTGTAGAAGCTTTGGGGTTTGACGAAAAAGGGAGCATTATATGTGTTGCTCTTTATGGCCCTATTTGTAAGTACTATGCTTTAGATTGATTGATATTTGATGTTTTTAGGGCAAGCAAAAGTTCAAGTTGGGATATTGATGAGTCCATATATTGGACTTATATAGAGCTTAAATTGCATGAAAATGTTGTCCTCAATGTATTCTTTTGATCATATGCTAACAAATTTGTGTTTTTGATGCTAGAAATGAGGAATAAAATGCATTAAAGGATAAAACTTAACAACACGGGATAAAAGGATCAAAATGGCTAAAAAGGTGGTAGAAGTCGACATTGCCGAATGATTTGGCGGGTTTTCAAATGGTGACAAGACAACGTAATATTGTAGTGTCCAACCCTAAGTGTTCTGCAAAGAAAGGCGATGATTTTGCAATATCGATGGATCACCAAACCTATTCGGCAATGCACAGTTGTATTACCTAATGATACAGTGTCTAAGGCCTACAGAGTATGTCCAAAACAATGGTCAAGTACACATTCGCTGGATTGCCAATGTGTTCGGTGATAGTTTAACTTGACCGTCAAACACTGACTCGTGCACACCTTGGGGCTAATTTTATCTAAAGTATAAATGAAAATTGAAAAAGTTTTTTGGTACACAATTAGACAAAGGGATATTTAGAGATTATACTGTATATATTTTCTAGAATGAGGAAGTATATTGGAGTGTTGTTACTTGAAGAAGATGATTTTAACCTGGCTTTGGGAGGAAGATTGGAGCAAGAGAAGAAGAATTTATCCCTATTTTCTTGTAAAATTCTACACCTATTGCCATGGAGAATGACTTTGGTAATTCAATTTATCTTTTAGTTATTAAAGGCTAAAACCTCTTACGTTAGGGGTGTGTAATTAATTTTGGTTCTTGTATTCATGATTGGGTCTTAATTATTTTGAATGTACTGTTGTTAATTGAAGTTGTTCATGTTTATTACCATATTTAATTGAAGCTTCGAGGTTTCAAACTCAGGGTTTATGCTTAGATCTTTAATTATTACAAGTATTCTTGAACGATTGAAGTGGATAATGAATATAATAGCCATGTTATTGTGGGTTTGGTTGAATGCCTGATAAGGGTTCAATCAATTAAGGTGTTAGAAGGTTTGCTATTCAATTCAATAGGTCCTAAAGAGTGCTAGTTTGATTTGTCATATGAGACCTCATCGGGTTCATATGGAACACTGCTTTCATCTAATAGGAGATCGAAGTTACTAGAAATCTAACCTAATCGTGCTCAATTAAAGCTTTCGTTCAATTTGTAGACCCAAATGTTGATTTCTTGACCTAAGTGAACACACCCCTAACATACCTTTTCTCTATTTGTGCTAAGAAGAATTCACGCAATCATTTGTTACATACATGCTAATTTGAATCATTTTTATTAACCCTACAAACCATTAGGACAATTCTATACTTCAAACTGTGAATGAAACTGTTCCTTGTGGATTCGACCCCAGCTCTTAGTTGGGTAATCATCCTGATGACGACGACCATACTTCTTCTTTGTTTTGAGATACGATTTGAGTGTTCTCTTACCACAAAATGTCAAGAACAGGAACAGCAGCTTCGATATCAAAATTACCTCCAATAAAGCCTTAAATGCAGTTTTCGACCACACCACAACGTTCCTTGCAGAAAACCCTACAATTTGGACCGAAGTATAACTGAAAATGGACTCTAAATGCCTAAGTAATAAACTTCCAAATTATAAACTTCCAAATTTCTCCCAAAATCCAGTTCGAAAATACCCCAATATAGCAGCTAAATTCACGATTTCACCTCAAACGAAGAATCCAATTTGAATTCCAAGTTCACCACTGCAATCCTGACAAACTTCCCTAAAATCACTAATAATGGGTCCAAAATGACCAAGATATAACTTTCAAAATTTCCCCCGAAAATCTTATCCAAATATGCATAGAACAGCAATAAATTTTTGCAATTTTACCTCAAATGAAGCTTCCAATCGAGATCTTGAGCTTATCACAGCGCTCCTTTCAACAAATCCTCCAAGATAAAGCTTTAAATCATCCATTTTGGACTCCAAATGACCAAGTTATGGCTCCTAGAAATATCCTCCTCAATTGTCACGAATAAGACTTAAAATAATATAAAGACCCCTCAGGCATTGCTATAGCGAGCCTGTGGTTGCTAAAGAGACCCACCCTCCATAGTGGGGCCTCACTACAGTGTGCTCGCTATAGCAAACACAAGGGTCACTATAGATACATCCCCATCAAGGTGGTTGTCGCTATAGTGGCATCTTGGTCATTATAATGATGCCTCTATAGTTAGCCCAGGGTTGCCAAAGCGATGGCACCGAAAATCAATTCTTAGTTGATTGTCTCCAGCTCTGAATTTTTTGACTGGTACTCTAAATTCATCTAGGATCCCGTGAACACAAATGAACTATGCTATCCAATCAAATTCAACATTCTAGACTTAATGGTGTAGTCAAAAGTTTCATATGATATCGTTATGATTGAAAGGGGGTCCCACTCCCAAGGCCATTTATAACCAAATTCCATCGAGGGATTCTGAATGAGTTCGAAAGCCTCGGAAGAACAAAAGGTTATTATAGACCAAACTCAACATTTTGAAGCTATCTACATTGTCAAAATTTTCATCCGAGCATGGTTTCCAAGAATATTGACCAAAGTCAATCGTTGGTCAATTTTAAGGGCTAGAATGCAAAATGTAGTACAAACTCACACCGAAGGTATTGATGTTCGAGCTGGCCATGCTCCTAGCCTAATTTGACCATTGTGAAGCTGATGAAACTATCAGAATTCTATTTAGAGGTCATCTTCCTAGAGTTTTGATCGAAGTCAACCATTCGAACTCTATGAACTCCAAAACATGGGAACTAGTATAAAAACCAAACGAACAACCAGGAAACCAAACTACCAGTGCTAACAAGTCATAAATTACTTGGGGTCTCTACAATAAAGCTCTAAACATTGTAAATAATGAAGAGCAGATAAAATAACCTAGAGGGTCATTACGTGTACACAAACCTCGTAAATAGGATGGTGAAGGGTTAAACCTGACCAAGTTTTGAGGCCATTTATGAATGGCATCTACAATTTATTAAAGGAATTATGGATCATATTTTATGCATAAGTTTGAAAATTTCATGAACTTGATGTTTAAGTTGCATTATTGCATTCATGTTGGATTATTGATGTCCATTCTACTCTACTCAAACTAGATTTTGTCTCGTTCAAGGGCAAATGTTCCCTGGGGGAGATATTGTAGTACTCCATATGTTAGAAAAGTTGAAACAATGAAGGAATGTTGTGAATCTAATTTCAAGAGGCAAGTTGTGCGAGCTTAATCTATGACTCATAGGTTGTTCTACAGGTCATAGATAGGCTTCATGGATAGACATTAGACTTGGAAAAATTCTGGAAAATTTTGATGAGGGCTCTTTATGTGTCATAGAAGTGTCCATGAGTCGTAGACTAAGATTATAGAGGAAGGTCCAAAAATGTTGCCTTTCAAGACTTGGTTTACAAACCAATAGGACAAACTATAATGGAAGTACAAGTCATACATAGGCATCATAAATGGGATGGTAAGAGGGTGAAATTTGACCACGTGTTGAGGCCATTTAAGAGTGGCATCTATGACCCATTAAAGGAATTATGGACCATATATGATGATCATGGTTTTGGTCATGATATTTCAAGTCTCGAAACTTTTGGAAAACAGAAAAGACGAAGCATGTCTACAAGTCATAAAACAAATGACAGTCCATACAAAGGGGTCTAGACATCAGAGACCATGAAAATTTGTCAGAGTTCCACAAACCCCCAATCACAGGTCATAGAAGAGTCTATGAATTGTAGACCTCTCTTGTGATTTCTTTTGGATAGATTTTCATGAGGAGTATTTTGACTTGGAAAAATTCTGGAAAATTTTGATGAGGGCTCTTTATGTGTCATAGAAGTGTCCATGAGTCGTAGACTAAGATTATAGAGGAAGGTCCAAAAATGTTGCCTTTCAAGACTTGGTTTACAAACCAATAGGACAAACTATAATGGAAGTACAAGTCATACATAGGCATCATAAATGGGATGGTAAGAGGGTGAAATTTGACCACGTGTTGAGGCCATTTAAGAGTGGCATCTATGACCCATTAAAGGAATTATGGACCATATATGATGATCATGGTTTTGGTCATGATATTTCAAGTCTCGAAACTTTTGGAAAACAGAAAAGACGAAGCATGTCTACAAGTCATAAAACAAATGACAGTCCATACAAAGGGGTCTAGACATCAGAGACCATGAAAATTTGTCAGAGTTCCACAAACCCCCAATCAAAGGTCATAGAAGAGTCTATGAATCGTAGACCTCTCTTGTGATTTCTTTTGGATAGATTTTCATGAGGAGTATTTTGATCATTTTCTACTCATCTAACCCATAAACTATGTCGTTTTAAGCCTATAACTGCTCATAATCGCCCCAACCCATATCAAATTCACCACAATCATATTCTAACTCCTAAGCTCTCAACATTCACTCAAACCTCTCATCCTCCAAGTCCATCGAAGACTCCAAGGCCAAGGTTCAAATTCCATCTATTGATTTCCAGATTTCTCTATTAATTTCTCCTTAAGGTATGTAGGTATTCATACATGAGTACCTTCCACCGCGGAGCCCAAGAATTTTAAACTAAATCTCTTAATTTAGAGTATGTATTTTTATGGGCTTCTATGATTTTGTTTCAATTGCTTAGATTCTGACTTATATAATTGATCTACATTGATATAAATTGATAGAAGTTGTATGAAATTGATGTTTTCTAGGTATATTTCTTCTTCAAGGCTATTTTGGATTATAAACTAAATTGTAGTCTTTTTAATTATAATTACAATCATTATGATTCTTCATGATTTGGTATAATTTCATTAAATTGCATATTTCAAAGTTGAATTGACATTGAACCCACAAGTTTACCTTAGTTTTCAATTAATCATGAATTTGAATGATAAGGACTCCAACTAAAGAGTTATGAAGGCTATTCAATTATGATTTTATGAAGTCCCTTTAATGAATCAAAACGAAGAATGAAAGTTGGTGAAAGATTTTCTCATCGAATCATAGATCCTAAATGTGATAAGGACAATTCTCACATAATTGAATCACCGAAAGTTTAAGGGGCTACTCCAAATGAATTTTAAGCTTATGGTTGATTATTATTTAAACTTACTATTCTGTGGAATTTGACTTAGCACCAAGAAGGTTTGTGGTGGGTTTGGTCCAGAGGAGGATTAGGTTATCCTACCGAGGGAATCCTAGTAATAATCACTTATCCAAAAACTATGTGCCACCACAGGTTGCCTCTTTAGGCTAGTCTAGTGGATCAATATTTAGCCTCCATAAATAAATGAATGAGAGAACCATGACACAGACTACCTTGGCAAGTAACATCCCCTTTCCTCATGGTAGGGGTTGCACTGGATTTCATGTTATAGCCATATTATCTTATTGTTGGTTAAGGTTGATATCCCACAAATGTATAAGGTTTACTTTTAAGATTATTGTGATATCTATATTGATACATTGACCGCATGATTTTACGTATGAACTTTTAATAATAATCTCATCCTACATAAATGTTGATCTTGAATCATTTACTTTATAATTCATATAACTTATTATTGTTATGTATTTTTCACATACTTAGTACATTCAAAATGTACTAACAAACATTTTGATTACATTATTTAAAAATATAGGATTGGACACTCCTCACTCATCTCTAGCTAGTTGTCTTGATTGTACAAACTTGATTGGTAAGTCCTCATACTTCAGAGATTTCCTCATTTAGCGTATGATTTCCTTGTCAGTTTGGCTTCCATTTTGGGTCATTTAATTTAGTTTTCATTGAAAGTGAGCTAGGGGCATGCCTTAGCCCAGCCCATTATTAGACTATGCAATATAGAGGTTGTTGGACAAATTATGTATGAATCCATGTTGACTCATTGACTTCATTACTTTTCCTAATACCAAGACTTACTCTACTCATCAAATGAATATAATTGATGTTTATACCTTGTGAACGCTTATGATATGCTAAGATGCTTGGCTGGAGTTCTCTCAGAGATCTTAATCGTCGTGTCACACCTAGGTCCTAGCTTGGGTCTAATATATTTTAAGACTATTTTCGCATTTCTTCTACTGGATTATTGATGGTGGTTTGTTTTGGATATTTATGATATGCTAAGAGACTTGGTTAGGATTCCCTTGGGGATCCTAATATCTATGTCATACCTAGGGCCTATCTTGGGTCATGACATATCTTTGATTCACCTGTTCCATCACAGTTTGTGCTAGTATTTGAATGACGATACAAAACTTGACAATGGTAATGTCACGACCCAAGCCTAGGGCCTAGAGTGACCAGCGAATGGGGAAATCGAAGGAACCCCAAACAAGCCTCATAGTATATCTTTACACATCCTTGGTCATGGAAGGAATATAAAACATCATAAGAAACATGAACAAGGGGAAATGGGACTAAGGGAGAAAGAGAGAGTTTAATACTTAAATAACATAGATGAGCCAAAGCTCAAATGTAAAAACGTAAGAGATAACTTGTCCAGCAACACCTCTAAACATAGATACTTAGTGAGGCCATGACAAAGCAACGCGACTCACCCTCATAGTCAAAATAGCAATAAAGAAGGAATCAATACATAACATAAGAAACATAGACCAACATCCCTGGAATGGAGGACTCACCAATAAGCTTGAGTGAAACCGTACTAGCCACGTGGGTAGAGATGCTCAAGCGGGGCTCCGGTTCCTAGATGGTCATATCATATAGGCATAGAGTATGTGTTAGTACGTTGGAATGTACTAAGTATGTGGGATGCAATGCAACAAGAGATAGGCAATATAATCAAAATACATAACAATTGGCAATACGGATAATATAACAATATGTCATGCATGGACAATGCTTGTAGTAAAACATGCTTAAAAATACATTCTTTCATGGCTTACTTAACCCATTCAGATAACATAATTAGCTTATCCAATTACCTTATACTAGAGGGTGAGAGATATAGCATGAGTTTATAACCCCAAATTATACACGAGGGTAAGGAGTCCATCATAGTTCATAACCTCATAAAGAGTGACATAACCTCAGAGGGAGTAGCATAACCTCATAAAGAGTAACATAACCTCATAGGGAGTAGCATAACATCATAAAGAGTAACATAACCTCATAGGGAGTAGCATAACCTCATAGGGAGTAGCATAACCTCTTAAAGAGTAACATAACCTCATAGAGAGTAGCATAACCTCATAAGAAATAGCATAACTTCATAAGGAGTAGATTTCATTCGTACATGAGGGTAAGGTGTACAACATAGCTCATAACCCCTACATGTAGGAATTGGCCTTGCACTAGAGGGTAAAGCAT